>ML795851.1:76152-90337 GCA_009831015.1 Picea engelmannii
CCCCCCCCCCCTTCTTGCATAAGAAATTCTCCAATCCTTCCTTACTTGCATCAGTGCACAACAAGAGGTCTTTGTCAAAATCAAGGAGTATTAATATGGGTGTAATGCAACATCCCAGTTTGACCCTCTTGAATACTGTAAGTATTTTATTTTTGCAGTTAATAAAAAATTACCAAGGTTGGTGAAACAAAAATGCGTAGAGGGGCTATGATACCACACAAGGGGAAAGGTGAGGGGGTCTAAGGTGGATAAAAACATATACCTTATGTTACCTTGAACCTTCACTCATTTCAAAATCTGATTTTGCAAAGTAAAATAGGTTAAGAGGAGTGGAAGAAACAAATTCCTCAATCTAAGCCATCATTTCTAAAAACTAGCAAGTTGTCTCCCTTAGATTCTTCGAATTAGGAAAGAAGTTGAATTGGAATTCATGATAAATTCGAATGGGAAGAAGGGAAGGGAGAAGAGTTTTAGAGGCAAGAAAACATAAAAAGAGAGCCAAGTCCATGATAGAACAAACTATCCATGAAAGTAAGTTGTTAGGTCTAGAAAAAGTGTCAAGAAACCAAGGGGATTATGCATAAGCTTGAGATATCAACCTGAACCTTTCTATGCAAACACTGAATAACACCGAAGGGGGGATTTTTCAAGGTACCATGGAGCAGAGAATGAGGTACTCCATGTGTTTTGTGGGGCAGGTAATGTGGGTGCCTAAGAGTTTCTCTGTCTTCAAGAATCTCAATAGTATCAGCGTGTATGGTGATCAATAGGATTAGACGAAACTTGCTATGATCTTCTACATTATAATATTATCAGCATGTATGGTGATCAATAGGATTGGATGAAACTTGTCATTCATGGTTATTTTGTTGACTTTTAATAACAATAGTATTCAGGCAAAGGATGAGATATACTCAAATTCCCCTTCAGGACATTATGGATGATGCCATTCGAGCTTCTGAGGCTTGGGGTATTCGCTGATTATCTTTAGATTGAATCTGTTCCATTAAGAACATATGTTATGTAATATGATGTCTGGAAAGTTGTTAACGTCTGTCCTGAGTAGGATAAAAAACGAAAAATTACACCGAAAAGAAGTATGCCAAGAATTTTCAACAAAACAAAAAATCGACGTTCTGGTGATAAAGGCACTAGAGCGTTGCAGCGCTCTGTAAAGCACTGTAGGGGAGCGCTAGTGCTCTAGATGTAAAGGAAGGGGAGATATGGTTTATGAGAATGAAGAATATCGACCCAGAAATGAAACAACTCAGGAAAACTTAAAAAATCAGTATGTGTGTAGGATGACTTCAAGACTAACAACACATCTAAAAACCAGAAAAACACAGTGAATAAGCTCTAAAGACAAGAAAATACTAAACTAATACCAAGGAAGGAAACCCAAACTGAAAGCTTCGATCCCCATTGGAGTCGCCAATTTCTGTTGTAGGAAAATCCCCCTGCAGACAGGTGAATTTCCTCTTGGATCTTAGACCCCTATGACCAAGACAGAAAAGTGCTAACTTTGAACATTGAATTTCCTTTAAACATAGCTAATCTAGTCAATAGAGAAGAAGAAGAAAGTATGAGTACCTTTTTACGAAGTTTTTCCTCGCTCAGTCCAAGTTGAACTTGATCTCTAAGTCCTTTAACGAGTCCTGCAATCCATTAAACAACAAAGACAAAACATACTTCCTATTCTACCATGACCAGTTTAAAGCTAGATTTATCCAAAAGACAAGCTCATGCAAATGTACACAATCTTGAAGGAAACATGCCAAGCACATATATTAATGAGAACAAAATAAGGTGCTTACAAAGTGTAGATGCAGATGTGCAGCTTCACCAAGCTCTCCTTGTCCAACCCCTTGCTCGAACGATCCACAATCAAAATGACAATACTTTTCACTGATTATTCTCTCCTTTTCACCATGAGAATGCCTCCTTATATAGGCTTTGAGAGGCTTAACCACCATAGATATTCTTGGGATAAGTTGAGGATATTACTCCATCACTTGTGGGACTCCCCTTGGATCCAACCTTAAACTTGGATTTGAGTCAAATTGACTCAAATATTTCTCAGCAGTCTTTAGAGATAAGGGGGATTTGTCCCCAATATTTGCTCAACAGATCGACGCTCCCTCAAAGTGGGCCACAGAGTGTTGCAACGCTCCCTGATAAGAGGGCAAGAAGTGCTAGCACTCCCTGTAAGTGGGCAGGGGAGCGCTGACCTCCAAAAATTCTTTTATGATGGTAACTTCTCAAGGTAAATGCTTGTACTCTTTGCCAAAAGATATATTTTCATCTTCTAATGAATATTATAGGATATCTCTAGTGTTCTTATGATGTCATCTACGATGCGACATAGGCGAGACAACAATATGATTTCTGCAACATTTGCGACAAAAGTGCGACACTTGCGATAATGACAATTAGACATCATCGAAGTGAGTAATTTTGACGTGTAACAACATGACAATTGCATTTGACTCTCCCTAACTCAAAATCCTATGTTTGTTCAATGGCCTTTGAGAGTTATCTCTCCAATCCTAATCCAAGGCCCTAACCCTAAACATGTTTTTGATCCCTAGAAACAATCTAGTACATTTTAAGTTTAGCATTTGTTTTAACGGTTGTTTTTACTCTAAGGGTATGGAGTGACACTGATGTTGTTTGAGGTTCTTGCAAAAATGAAACTTATAAGAACACTGCCAAAGAAAACTTTAAACTAATTCATCAATGAAAAAGAGTTTCAAAAATGAAAATGAATGAACAATCCTTCAAACCTTGAAATGCAAATTTTTCCTATGCTAGTATCTTTTTCTTTTTCAAATAATGATGCAAAGAAAGAAAGAGACCTAACTAGCAAAAAACTAGGTTTTTTTATTTTCTTTTTCTTTCTACCAAAGAAATCAACATGCCTAAAGACATGAGTGCTAGTAAGCAAATTATTTTCTTGAAAAGTTCAGAGACAAGAGAACCAGAGAAGAATGACCAACAAACAAGTAGTTTTGTCTTTTTTGTTACTAAACGAAATGAAATGCAAATGAGATGCAATTTCCCTTTTTATTTTATGAACAAATGGAAGAAAGTAAAGAGGAAGAAAGAAAACAATCAAGAATCACTAAAACACAACAATCAAACTGGAAACTCAACCCAGCCACACACGACTAACCTTTTGACCCACCTAAAGAGACTTATAACCAAAAGACTAACCTAACCAAAAGAAAGATCTTTTAGATGATTTCAAAGTTTTCAGAGAATTAACATAACATTCAAAGGCAAAAGCAAACCCAATAGGCTTAAATTGTACTAAAGAACCAAACCATATCTTCTTAGAACATAGAGAAAGGCTTAAAAAACAAGTTTCTTACACAGATGCGTGACCGTGTACACTACTAGCGAACATCCATGGGTCATTCAAGGGCGAATATGGAGGGAAAGAGAACTCTTTTATTGAAAACAATATGAGTAGGTAGTTACAACCTGACTCTAACCGTCAACACTGCCTCAAAGCCAATTGCCTAGGTTCCTTCGCTAGTCCTTCAAGCATCAACTCTGCAGGATGAATCTTCCTAGGGTGTCCCAGAAGGGATAGGAACACACCCTACAATCATATATAGGGGAGGAAGGAATCCTGGAAAATGAGTTTCTAGAACAAGGACACTACTCAAAGGATCAGGGAATGAGGGAAGATTGCAAAACTATCAACAAAATCTTACACCAAGGATGTCCTCTTCACCCATGCCCTCATAGGTGATTTTATACTATCCTCAAGAGGTTGAGGTGGTTGAATTATGTTGTGTACGAGCCAAGGGAAGTTTGGGAATGAACCCAACCGAAAAACCCGCTCGAAAATGTTGAATAGTTTTATTTTTTCATGTTTTTGAGGGCATCCATGAGTTGAAAACTAGAAAGGTGCGGTCATTCGCGGTTTGCACATGGGTGACTCACGGATGGAAACAAAAATGTTATTTTTTAGGTGATTTTGATGAAGGAGGATGGGATTTAAGTTTGCAAGCTAGGGAAAAGGACTAAGCCATCTCAAAAATGAGATTGATGTGGAAATTTGTGGTATAACATGGCCACAACAACCATTAATATGTGATCCATACTTCAAAGTTCTCTCAAGTCAGCCTGTTATCCCCATTTTGTGGGATAACTAATGAGATCATGTCTCGAGTCCCTTAGCTTTCAGATATGGAGTGCCGACAGACTAGATGACGAGAAATGTCCACTTGCACACACAAAAGTCCGCTCTATCACCATATTCTGATCCATTGTCAGTACATCCACCAGACCAACTAGCTTCTGGAAGGTAGATGGGTCTTTCTCCATGCGGTACAAGTCAGGTATTGTGGCAGGTAATCACCCTAATATTTAAGGAATTTAAGCATGTTGTATTTAATCTACTTTTGATTATAGAACACATCCTTGGACATTATGCTTTTGGCCCCGTTTCACCTTAGTGAGTGTCATAGATTTCCTAGCAAGTGGCCAACCTTTGGGAAAGGTTTGCAAATGAGGGTCCCTTGAGGGGTTATTTTACCATTTCCGACCATACATACCATTTTCCGATCATTACTTTCCCATCATACTGCCCTCTTCTAGGCAGGGATGATTTTAAGGATGGAAATTTATTTTAAAATGTAGAAACCTTGGGGAATCTTAGTAATCCTTCATATTCCAACTATAAATGTTTGGCGATATTTTTGTAAAAATATTCAAATCTCTAAGGATTCTATATAGTTTGTATACAATTTTGGTGATTTGTAAGGTAAAATGATTTTATCCTATAGAATTTGGGCTAATCATTTTTAGAATAACGAATCTTTTTTTTTTGGAAAAACCATGGAAAATTAGCCCATGAGCGAAATCTAGCCCCTAAAATCATCCCTGGTTCTAGGTCCTTTGACTTTGGTGACCCAAGAAGGAAACGTACCTCATTTCATGGGAAGAAGGGGTTGAAGGCCCAGAGGGATTGTTGTTGGCTAAAAAGATAAAAGCCTAGATATTAATCTTCCATATGCTTCGCCCAGGGATCCCCGAGAAACCAATGAAACACTTCTTTGTAAGAAAAGGGGGAGCTACAAAATTGAATGATAATGAATGCTTAGGGGTTTTTTTGAAGGATGAGAGGTCTCATAACGAGCCAATCTATCATGATCATGGGTATTTATCAATATGACATTACCATCATCTGGTCACCAAGCTAGGGTAGTGGCTCTCATGCTACACAACTGAGAGAAAGGGGGTCTCATCACGACAAAACCTTTTCATTTCCACAAGGTATTTGTGAGTGACACTGTCATTATATGGAATCCACTCTAGGACAATGGCCTTCAACTCGTTCCTTAAATTATGAAAGAAATAGTGGCAAGAAGATGGGCTTGGAAAAAGTGCATCGCAAACGAAGGTGCCACACACCCTCTACAAAGTCACCCATGAATGAGATAATATGAGCCCTTGTATGCCATGAGAGTCATCGAACTATGAAGTCTAAACCTCTTCCACCTCATCATCTACTACATAACCTTGAAAGGCCATCCTTGGGAGCATCCCCTGCTTGAGGGTTTTGGTCTACCCAATAGGACCTTCATGACACCCCTCCCATACTTAAACTTGGTCAATTTTATAGGGTTTTGAGTTTTTGTTTAATTTGATGAGGTAGTTTTGATGCACATGTTTAGGTGCCTTTCTTATTAGACATGGTTTATAATTTTCATGATATCTTTGACTTGATATCTTTGGAGGGTGTACCCCTTTGTTTTGTAGGACCTTGCTTAGTGGCCAGTTTTGGGAGAAGAAGCCTAACTTGGGCTTGCATGGGGCAAGGAGCCCACTGGTTGGATGTGGTAGGCTTGCACACTGGATCATATAGAGATGTTTTTGGAGGCTTACTTGAAATCATGAAGGATCTTATCTAGCCCCTAGCACCCAAACGATTTGCCTAGGAGAGGAAAAACATCATCTTTTGAGGGATGGCGTCATGCTTGAGGGGGTTTGATGGTGATGGAGTGATTGCACATTGACACTTGGCATATTTTCACTGGATGAGGCATGTAGAAGGCTTATCACATGATGAGGAGGCTCAAAGAGCCCCAACGACTTCCACATCTTCTCCAACGACTTGCTCAAGTGCCAAAACATCCCCTAAAGGGGTGACACCATCTTGTTCTAGGGTTTCTTTTGTGTAAAAGTGAATTTTAAGATGAATTGTTTAATATTATTTTGATGCAAGGGGTAAGATAAGGGTTGTGAACCCCTTATCTTATGTTTTACCCTTGCTAAGTGGACAAACTATGTGATCGACATTTTGTATAAATAGAGATCATGAAATCTCATTTTGGAATCATAACTCTCCCATTGTAAAGAGCTAAGGACTGAAATTTTCACTACCTTCAAGATTTTTGTTCTCTTGTGCTATGGTATGGTTATCTCTTTGGTTATGGAGTACATAATGATGATGCGCTAGCTCTTGGAGGTCTTTTCTAGCTATTGTGGTGGTTTATCTTGTCATGTTATGGTTTATCTTGTTGCTATTTGGCTTGGTAAGGAATTTTACTTGTTGATATCATTTGCAATTCAAGCTCAAGGTTGATTGTTGCTAAGGCAAGGTAGGGAGTATAAGTGCATACACCTCTACTTTAGCTCCACCATAAATTTAAGCATAGAATTATTGTTTGCAATGGTTTGCTAAGGAAGTATAAGGACATACACCCTTCAATTTAAACCTTAACTAAGTTACTTTCCTTAGGGAATAAGAGGATTTGTACCCCCGAGGAGGTAGTAGCTCTAGCTCTTTACTTTTTGACCCCATTAACCCATTAATCAAAGGCACTAGTCGTTGCATCGGAGAAATAAAACATTGCATTGGTAAACGTGAAAAGTTGAAGTCTGGAAGTTCTCTCACTTAGATATCATTCCTTGAGCCTTAGGCTATCTTGCCTCATTGAGGCATCCCCTTTCATCCACTAAAACTTGCTGCTGTAATAAAAATAATCTACAACCATCAGGGTTGCAGAGATATAACCCTCTAAACCTAGATAACTCCTAAAATAACCCTATAAACTTGCTAAAATTTCACCCTAACAAACTACTAACCTAGGCACATCTTTTAGGCTAATTTAGTGATATTTTTGTTGGTTAAAATTTCTGTTTATAAGGCTTGGTTTGCTATAGCCATAAGGCTGATAAATTTCACTGTAGAGATATTATATGACAAACTTTATTTTCCACCTAACATATTTGCATCGTATACCTAGTTTTCCTTGTGTTTCTGACATGTATTCTCTATTGACAGTTTGCTAAAAACATTGGCAACCTTAGGCAACCCTCAAGACTCATTTCCAAGTTCCCTTTTCCATCTAGAAATTTTACCTTTCGGGGCATCCATTCCTACATCTTATTTTCTGTCTCAATCTCCCATAGGGTCACCATGATTCCCCCTTTGAGGTGACTACCTCACCTCTAAAGTGACGGGAACACTTGCCTAAGGTGACAGTGGGTAGGTTCTCTCTACGTTGTCTCCATTTTGGTGGTTGGGTTAGGCTTTGCCCAACCTACAACCCGTGTGATAATATTTTGGCGCCGTTGTTTGGGAGGATTTTGAATCCTCTTTCGAGCCCTAACGACACTTTTGAAAGCTATCCCAAAGCCTTTTTCTTAGCTTGCATGGTGACTCCACCTAATGGATGTTCCCTTTCCACCTTTGATGAGCTCTTCTTAAAGCTCATCTTGAAACTCCACCTTCCTTGAACCCACTTTTCCTTCTTTCTCCTTTTCCATCCTTTGATGAGCCTTGAGATCATCTAGCAACTCCATTGAGTTATTGTCCTAAGTGATGGAAGTATGTGTCTGTGGCGCTTCCAGGAGGCATACAAGGCCCTAGATATTGAGGATGTTTATTGGTATCCGAACAAGTTCATGATGGATTGACTTGAATCCATCCCAAAATTTGATGGTGATCCTTGGCCATTGCACACATTGTCATGTTCACCCAACTTATCTTAGACTTAAATTGTGATCAAGATGATGTAATAATAAGGTTGTTTCTCTTGTCACTTGAAGAAAAACAGAGAGGCAGGCTCAAACATTCTTGCAAGCCCAGAAGTATATCTCCTCCAACGACCCTTGTCCGAGAATTTCTTAAGCATTGGGGCCCTATAACTCAAAATTTTGAGGATCCTATTTAGGATCTCAAGGATGCCTTTCTATGTGAAAATCTTCCCTATGGCCTTATCATAGATTCAAAGGAGACTCTCCATATAAAGTCCAACAAGATAACAGTTCTAGAAAAAGAGGATGATAGTAATGAGGAACATTTTGAGTGCCTCAAGGAAAACATACATGAAGACAATGAGTTATGTGAACAATTACTTGAGCAGTGCCATCATCAGAACTTCCTAGTCAATTTTTGTGTGCAAAGAAAGAAAGAGTACAATGTTATCCTCCACAATTATAAGGGAAAGCCTACCCTCAACATGGCATGGGAGGTTTCCATTTCATATTTCGGAGTAAAGTCACTGTGTAACACTGTGACATAAAGGTATGACTACCAGGAAGGTTTCCCATCTCAGGATTGATCATTCTTGATGCCCAAAGAAGTTTGCAAACTTGTTAGAGATCAAGATCACAATGGTGAATTATTTGATTCTATTGAAGATGAAAAAACTTGCTTGAAGGACATATATATGAAGAAAGCCACCAAGAATATCCCGATGAATATCTAAATGAGACATTTGATGAAGATGAAGTGCTCATATCTACCCTTCCATTTGATGAAGACATCTAAGCCTTTGTTCCTCCTGCACATCAAGAAGAGAAGATGGTGAGTTGTAATCCTTTTGAAGATCTTGATGGCACTTTATTCCATGACTCTGGAAGTGAAGAAGTATTAGAGGAACCCTTGGATGTGACAAATCTTTTTGAGAGGAGGCAAACAATGCACTTTGTATTAAGGATCAAGCCCCTTGTGATGAAGAGGCGATGGAGGGGGATGCACATAAAGAGAAAGAAGAATTCTGAATAATCACAACATATTGAGACATCATTATCTTTTCTCGTGCTTGATGAAGGTGAGGTTGTCCAAGATTTATTTCTTCCTATGCATGAAGTTGAAGAAGCAATTAGTCTCAATGATGAAGAAATTGAAGATCCAGTTGAAGCCTCCCTAGCCTATGTCCTTTCTACACACAAAGACAAAGAGATGTTCATTTTGAGTCATGTTGATGGTCTTATGGAAGAACCTTGGATATGCTTGATGAGTATATAGACACTTTCATACAGAATGGCAGATGTAGGTTGGATTTTGGTCATCTCATTTTTGATAGAGACCCCATTTACGATATTGAGGGTAGCCCTCAAGAAAAAGGGGTTTGAGTTTTTTTCTTTAGGGGACTACTTTTCGTGCATGTATGATTCATATGTTTGGCATCCTGATGATGACATGATTATAGATTTATTTGAGGATGATCGGTCACAACATTTTCAAGATGAAAGAATACCAGGACGTGGCCATCTTAGAGCGAGCAAAGGCTCATTCTACAAAGTGAAAGTATTTTCATATTGGGGATTTTTACAGGGATTCACAAATGAAGAGACCACACTTTTCTTTCTTTACACCTGTGCCCATCCCTTATGTCAGTCCTTCTTCTGAGATAAATCATGAAGTCTTCTTGGGATATCTCATATCTTCTCAACATTCAGGGAGCAATGATTTTCTAAGTGAAAATGAAGACACACCTTCGTCTACATATGATATCCCTTTTCAGAGATAGATTGATCATGCTTGTGGTTACACTTTCAGGTAGGATGATTAGACTGATGGTTCCTATTTTCAGCAGGATTTCCTCCCTCCCACCCATCTCTATGAGTTTCATCTTACGATTGATTAGATATCTATTTATGCTCATGATCATTTTGTGTTGGACTTATCTTTTTTGTTTCACATGATTAAGCACATGGGCATATACTTTGATGAGATGATAAACTGGTTACATTGTTGTATGTCTTCACCTGCCATCATCTATAGCCTGATTTTCAGGGCCCCAAGCCCCCCATGTAAGTAGGTAAGTCATTTTGATTTCTTGCATTTGCATCTTGATTGCTCATGTTAGTTTAGATGCATTTCCTATTTCATTTTTCTCAACTTTCATATTGATTTAATTCTTAGTTTATAATTTTTTGAAAAATGCTAAAATTTTCTTTTCTAGATTAGTTTTCGTTTGGATTTTGATCTATATGGACGAAGGGTGATAGAACCACCCTAGGTTTTATGGTTTATTGTTTCAATGTAGGCACATGTCTACCAGGAGATGTTGCGGTTCTCAGGCACTCTACGACAAGCACATGTCTCCAAGTAGGAGCCATATGTTACCCCATTTTGTGGGATAAATAAGGAGATCATGTCTCGAGGCCCTCAGGTTATAGATATGGAGTGCCGAGAGACTACACGACCAACAATTTCCACTTGCACATACAAATGCCCGCTCTACCACCACATTCTGATCCATTGTCAGCGCATCCACCACACTTGGTAGCTTCTTGAAGGCAGATGGGTCTTGCTCCATGCAATACAAGTAAGGTATTGTGGTAGGTAATCACCTTAATATTTAAGGCATTTAAGCATGTTGTATTTAAGCTACTTTTGATTATAGAATGCTTGATTGGACATTATGCTTTTGAACTTGTTTCACCTTGGTGAGTGTCATAGATTTCCTAGTAAGTGGCCATACTTTGGGAAAGGTTTGCAACTGGGGGTCCCTTGAGGGTTTATCATACCATTTCTGACCATACATACCATTTTCCGCTCATTACTTTCCCATCATACTGCCCTCTTCTAGGCCCTTTGAATTTAGTGACCCAAGAAGGGCATGTACCTCATTTCATGGGAAGAAGGGGCCGAAGGCCCATAGGGATTGTTGTTGGCTAAAAAGATAAAAGCCTAGATATTAACCTTCTAGATGCTCTGCATAGGGATCCTCGAGAAAGCAATGAAACACTTCTCTGTAAGAAAAGGGGGACCTACAAAATTGAATGATAATGAATGCTTAGGGGGTTACTTGGAGAATGGGAGGTCTCATCACGACCCAACCTATCATGATCATGGGTATTTAATGGTATGACATTTCCATCATCTGGTCACCAAGCCAGGGTAGTGGCTCTCATGTTACACAACTGAGAGAAAGGGGGTCTCATCATGAGCCAACCTTTTCATTTCCACGAGGTATTTGTGAGTGACACTATCATTATCTAGACACCATGCCAGGACAATGGCCTTTAACTCGTTCCTTAAAATATGAAGAAATAGTGGCAAGAAGATGGGCTTGGAAAAAGTGCATCGCAAACGAAGGTGCCACACACCCTCTACAAACGCACTCATGAATGAGATAATATGAGCCCTTGTATGTCATGAGATTCATCGGCCTATGAATTCTAAATAATTTCCATATCATCATCTACTACATAACCTTGAAAGTCCATCCTTGGGAGCATCCCCTGCTTGAGGGTTTTGGTCTATCCAATAGGACCTTTATGACACCCCTCCCATACTTAAACTTGGTCAATTGTATAGGGTTTTGAGCTTTTGTTTAATTTCATGAGGTAGTTTTGATGCACATGTTTAGGTGCCTTGCTTATTAGACGTGGTTTATACTTGTCATGATATCTTTGACTTGATATCTTTGGAGGGCACACCCTTTTGTTTTGCAGGACCTTGCTTGGTGGCCAGTTTTGGGAGAACAAGCCTAGCTTGGGCTTCCATGGGGCAAGGAACCCACATATTAGATGTGGTAGGCCTGCACACCGGATCACAGAAAGATGCTTTTGGAGGCTTACTTGACATCATGGAGGATCTTATCCAGCCCCTAACACCCAAACAATTTTCCTAGTAGAGGAAAAACATCATCTTTTGAGGGATGATGTCATGCTTGAGGGGGTTTGATGGTGATGGAGTAATTTCACATTGACACTGGGCATATTTTCACCGGATGAGGCATGGAGAAGGGTTAACACATGATGAGGAGACTCAAAGAGCCCAAACGACTTCCAGATCTTCTCCAATGACTCGCTCAAGTGCGAAAATGTCCCCTAAAGGGGTGACATCATCTTGTTCTAGGGTTTCTTTTGTGTAAAAGTGAATATGTTACATTTGGAGGGCACAAAACCTGTGTATTTTTGAAGGAGAGATGCCGATGGTTGATAAGGTGGTAGGTCATATATTGATTACTTACTCTGCATATTACAAAGTTCATTACCCGCCTCCTGCTAGGATCCCCCGCAACATTTTTCAAGCTACCGACAAGGTCTATGGATATTTTGATGGTGCAACACAGAACTAGAATTGTGGGGGAGGATTTTCCATTTATAGAGATTCCTCTTTTGTTTGTTTTGGTATTCGTGGTAGAGGCAAATGCACAAATACAAATTCTGAATTGCTGGGTATTTGGACTCTCCTCATGTGGGCCAGGAAGTTGTGTATTCAGTGCATATCAGTGATGGGGGATTCCAAGATGATTATTGACTGGTTAAACTGTCTTTGTGTCATAAAGAACATCACTCACACCCACCGCTGTGACAGGATCAGAGCTCTAGAAAAGACTTTTACTGAGATTGAATTTTGACATATCTATCGAGAATTGAACACTGTTGCGGACAAACTCTCAAAGGAGGCTCTGGGGTGGAAGGAAGGACTCTCATGGATCAAAGTATTGAAAGATGGGAAATTAATTTCCCAAATATTTTGTTACAACTCTTAAAATTGTGGTTTTGAGAAAAACTGGTGAAAATACATGCTTCTTGATAGCTGATGGATATTTTACCGGTTGACTATATACATGCTTCTCATGGAACTATGTTAAGTAGACTAAACGTCATAGGTTTTGACATGACATACTTTCCATCTTTTGAGACTGAAGTATACTAGTGATGTAATATTACTTTTGATTTCTTATAATAACAAAGTAATGTGTTTTGCGTGTGAAAAAAAATAAATTCACAAATTACAATATTAATCTTTCTTTGGTTCTTTGTCTAGTAAACTCATCACACTGCATTAATGAAACATTATTTTCAACAACTCCCCTTTAATGTTTACTGTACAAAACTTACAATACTAAATCACAAATTACAATATTAATCTTTGTCTCACTATTTCTTCTCTTTTCTTCACCACACTTTTGAGCTTCCCACTTGATCCATTTAAAGTACAAATGCTTCTGACCATAGCGATGTAATTGCAATGACCAACAATATTGACATACTAGGCTTGTAGCTGCTTCAGCAAGCAAAACTATTAAGTACTGAATCATTCTATGGACATGCTTCCATCTGTCAGATATTTTGCTTTCAACTCCTGGCTTCACACAACCCATCATCATCAGCATATAACAAATATAAACATAACCAAACCAGTAACCAACCAAAGCTTATACACCAACTTAAACTATGTTACCCTGTTCTATAGTTGGTTCTTCATCTTTAAAACACATATCCCGCACGATAAATCTGTATATATTATCAACAGTGAAACGCTACAGAATAGTGCTACAGATCTAACAAACTGATAAAGGTAATGCCCATAAGAACCACCGCTTACACCAATTCGCAGTCTCTTTCAACAGGCAACAACTACGTTCACTAAATGACGCCTTTCCTTTCTTAAATAGCAAATAGTTCCAGGCCATTTCAATCTGAGTGCAAGCCTTTGCAAAATTCACCGAACGACGAAGTTGACGAAACCTCTCATATGCTTAGTGATGCATCTGCTTTCTCATAAAGACTTTTAATGTCTCGTTCCATAGAATGGAACCAGGTCGTTCCATAGAAGGGTGAAATTGGGCTTAAGAATGAAATTACAAGTGCTAGGAATAAGGTAAAAGTAAGTTATAGCTCATTCCCCTTTGGCCCTTTTACCTCACTTAACTTTAATGGTCATTTTCTCAAGTTTTCCCCTTCTCATAGGTTTTCTAAGCTCTAGGACATGTTGGTCATCCTCATTGAGACATGAGCCTTTTCCTTGAGTGTGTTTCCTCATCTTTCCATCCATGTTTCAACTTGTCACATATTACTCCTTCCCCTTCCAATAATACCAATGTACATGCAACATCATCATCATAAATCAAGAGCATCATAACAAGGAGGTACATCAATATACATGCCATTCAAGAAATGATATAAATATCCAACC
>ML795851.1:92540-113395 GCA_009831015.1 Picea engelmannii
CCCCCCCCCCCTTCTTGCATAAGAAATTCTCCAATCCTTCCTTACTTGCATCAGTGCACAACAAGAGGTCTTTGTCAAAATCAAGGAGTATTAATATGGGTGTAATGCAACATCCCAGTTTGACCCTCTTGAATACTGTAAGTATTTTATTTTTGCAGTTAATAAAAAATTACCAAGGTTGGTGAAACAAAAATGCGTAGAGGGGCTATGATACCACACAAGGGGAAAGGTGAGGGGGTCTAAGGTGGATAAAAACATATACCTTATGTTACCTTGAACCTTCACTCATTTCAAAATCTGATTTTGCAAAGTAAAATAGGTTAAGAGGAGTGGAAGAAACAAATTCCTCAATCTAAGCCATCATTTCTAAAAACTAGCAAGTTGTCTCCCTTAGATTCTTCGAATTAGGAAAGAAGTTGAATTGGAATTCATGATAAATTCGAATGGGAAGAAGGGAAGGGAGAAGAGTTTTAGAGGCAAGAAAACATAAAAAGAGAGCCAAGTCCATGATAGAACAAACTATCCATGAAAGTAAGTTGTTAGGTCTAGAAAAAGTGTCAAGAAACCAAGGGGATTATGCATAAGCTTGAGATATCAACCTGAACCTTTCTATGCAAACACTGAATAACACCGAAGGGGGGATTTTTCAAGGTACCATGGAGCAGAGAATGAGGTACTCCATGTGTTTTGTGGGGCAGGTAATGTGGGTGCCTAAGAGTTTCTCTGTCTTCAAGAATCTCAATAGTATCAGCGTGTATGGTGATCAATAGGATTAGACGAAACTTGCTATGATCTTCTACATTATAATATTATCAGCATGTATGGTGATCAATAGGATTGGATGAAACTTGTCATTCATGGTTATTTTGTTGACTTTTAATAACAATAGTATTCAGGCAAAGGATGAGATATACTCAAATTCCCCTTCAGGACATTATGGATGATGCCATTCGAGCTTCTGAGGCTTGGGGTATTCGCTGATTATCTTTAGAGTGAATCTGTTCCATTAAGAACGTATGTTATGTAATATGATGTCTGGAAAGTTGTTAACGTCTGTAGTATGATAGTTGCTAAGCTGTTATTTTCTGTAGCATGATGTTTTAGGTAAGAATTGTTCTCTGGTGATAACATTGTATCTCATACTATTTTTTTAAATGTGTTGGGTTGCCTAAATTACTTTCAAATGGTGCAAGCTCCTTTTCTCAAGATGCAAAATGCCATCCTTCTAAACTCTTTTTTCTGCATTTTACATAAGCACTTATCTAATTGAACGGTGGTCTCAAGTTACATTTATTATGAAAAAAATCATTCAACTGTTTGGAGGCATTAAGTTGGAAATACCTTGAAAACCAACACTTTTGGTTTTCTGCTAGGTTATATTGATTTTTTGCCAGCTTAGTTGTCAAACTCCTTATCAATTTTGAATATAATAGCATATGGGTGTTACCAAAATGGGTTTTCTTAAATGCATATCTAGTCATGGTTTGATGAATGATTCTACTATGTAATTGAAGCATAGTTCTCTGCCTGGTAGTGAATCTTAGTTCTCTCCTTGGTGCCTTGTTTAGCTTGAGCAAGCATGTGTTGTTGTTTACAATGAGCAAGTTTGCATGTTTAAAGGATTTGAGTATTGTGTTAAACAATTTAGAAAGTATGCTCCATGTTTAAAATTTCGTGCTTTCTAAATATCTACAATTAGGAGAAAGTACACCAAGATATTAGCATATTTGCATTCAATTCGATGGGCACTCCTATTAGGATATCTTTGTAAGATGGATATAAGCATTATGCTTGATGAGTAGTTGAATGAGGATATGTTTTTAAGATGGCCCTCAATCGTGTTGTCATATTGTCACCAAACATTTTTGTAGGTTGGTAGATAACATCAATAGATAGTCTTAAGTGCCTTGGTTGATTGGAAAATCAATTTATAATGCCATTTTTACCTTTGGTTGCATTTGTAGCCGATTTATCCTTTCAAGGTAACTAAGCTTCTTTTCTTTCAACTTTGGTGTGTTGGAAGCTAGTCAGAGTTGTGAATAGTGTTTTATGGGTGGTTCTAGACTTGGTCATGCATAGAGTTTCATCGTGGTCATGTTATTAAGGAGCTGTGTCAATTTGATACTAAATTGATCCATTGCTCCAATGGGTGAGTTAGAATCTCCTAAGGGACTTAGGTGTGTTGGAAGGTCATCAAAGTTGTGAATATGTTTTGTTAGTGGCTCCACTCTGGGTCATGCATGGAGTTCCATAATGATCATGTTACTTAGGACCTAACCTAATTTGATACCAAATTGATCCCCTGCTCTTGTGGGTGAGTTATCTCCCAATGGCACTTGTGTGTGTTGGAAGGTCATCATAGTGTGAATAGTGTTTAGTGACTCTAGTTTGGCTCATGGACAAAGTTTCATTGTGGTAGGACCTAACTCAAATTGATACCAAATTTATCCATTTCTCCAGTGGGTGAGTTAAGAGTCTACTAGTAGCATGGAATAGATTTCTCAATTCTATTATTCAATTTCCTACACAACCATAGCTACACAACCCGTAAAACTATCTAGAAAAGCAAGAAAACACACTCAAAGTTCTACACTGGAGAAACCCATCATGTGGAATGCTACGACCCAAAATGCAAGTGCATTTTAAGACATTCTTCTCAACGATCGTTACAGGATGATGAGGTTTCCGGAGGTAGATTATCCTTGGATGTGGACTTTGGGAGCATGATTCAAGCATTTTCTTGTTTATCACCTTTTCTTTCACATTCTTGGAGGATCCTCACGTCTTTTAAGGTGTGTTTGATGGATGAGTTCACACATTGGGACACAAGGTTGCACATGTGGCAAAAATTCACCTTTTGGATCCCTTATCTACATATTTTTATGCATATTTGTTCGTTGAGGGATCATAAAAGCATCATGAAGAGTGCTCCAAGGCATCTTTGTACAAGGTCAATGCTATTCAATAAGGGAGGTTGGTAAGAGAAAGCACATATTTATAGGTAGAATGCCCATTATCCAAGGAGGAGATTCACGGTGTATTTATTGAGCATATTCTCACATATTTTAAGGTGTGCTTGATGGATGACTTCACACATTGGGACACAAGGTTGCACTTGTGGTAAAGATTCACCTTTTGGAGCCCTTATCTACATATTTTTATGCATTTTGGTTCGTTGAAGGATCATAAAAGCATCATGAAGAGTGCTCCACCTAAGGAGGAATCCAATGAATCTTTGTACAAGGTCAATGCTCTTCAATAAGGGAGGTTGGTAAGATCAAGCACATATTTATAGGTAGAATTCCCATCATCCAAGGAGGGGATTCACGATGTATTTATTGAGCATATTCTAGGAGGGAACTCCAACATTGATAGAAGTAGCCCACCTTTTGCACATATACCAAGGGAACATCATTATCTTGGAGGTAGAGAATTCAATTAATAACCACTTTGATTCCACTTTTGCACACATGACAAGAAGTTGATTACATTAAAGAGAAGTATTCAACTTTCAAGGAGGGGATTAATGAACCCTTAACTGATTTTTGCACAATTATCAAGGGTGCTACCACTCTTGCACACATTTCAAGGGTGCACCCCCCTTTTAAGGAGTTTATTAATATTATATGCAATTTGGTTTGGTCAAAGGTATTTATTGGAGAGCACCCTATCGAAGGAGGTAATGCATGGAATTATTCATCATCCCAAGGAGAAATACAAGAAATACACCCTAGTTTTGATGAGAGCTCCCTTGACACGATCATTATTATTATTTTTATGCAGAATGCTCATAAGGAGGTTATGTTGATGAGTGTTACAAGGAAAAGAAGACAAATGGCACCAGGAAATCCTTGTTCATGTATATTTTAATGTTTTTAGGAGCAACTTGCTTTGAGGATTTTTGATGATGAATAATTTAATGTTTTTATAGGAGAGATTGTGGATCTACGATTCACTTATTATTATTTAATTATAAGAGAGGTTGAGTTAAAAGTATATATAAAGAGAAGTTTGTAACACCTTGTTTCCCCCAGCCTATAATTATAACTATGATTTGATGTTGTCGTGAGTTGCGAAAGGGATAATTGTCTATTATAAGACTACAATGGAAAAGCTCAACTATGTAAATATTTATATTGTTAATGAAAGCTTGTTGGACAATTGACTAGAGGGTGGAGCACCGATACATACCATGATAGTACAAGTGGAAATCAATGAGGGGAAGAGATTACCTTACCGAAGAGCCATAGTGCCAATTGCCAAAATTCATATTTGAAGATATTTTCCCTCTCTTATCTTTTTCCCAAAAGTTAGTTAATGAAGGGGGTTGGTAGTTGAGAAACCAACCACCCGTAATGAATGGAAGTATGGAGGACCGACTAGGACAGTTTAATACTGTCAGCCATGGTACACCAAGTACCCATCTCAGTCCCTGTGATTGTCCCACGAACCGCTCTGACACAAGGAAGAGAGATTGTGAAACTTTGAAGGAAGGGAGATAGACTGGCAAAAAATGATGCAGAGGGGAGTGGAGAGTGAACAAAAGCAGGAGGAGAGAGACGAGATTGGAGGGAAGCTTGTTTTTGAATAATGAACAGAGAAGACCCCAACTCGACCTAGAAAGAAGGCCACGACTCTAATTCTTGTTGGATAGGAAACCCATACTAAGAAGGGAGGGCGTCAAGGGACTATGTAGCAGTGAAGGGACTCCTGCGTGCTAAGGTTATCCAGTTAGAAGGAAACTGGGAAAACTCATGGAGGCCCTGACTAGGTAGAAAAGGGGAATTTTCGTTGTTGACTCTCTGTGAAGGAGAGTGACCTTCATACTCAACCTAACTTACCTTAAGAAACCTAAGCTCCCTGGTGTTATCATGATCTGACACAGGGGTTTCCTTTTGTAGAGAGATTAAGTGCAACAAAGCCTACATTTGGGTGGAAAAGCACTCACCCTCAGTCATCTTGGGTCTACCTGGCAGTTTATGAATGTAAAATTATTTCTCTATGCTTTGTGTGTGGAAATGTCAGAATTATTATGTATGTTGTACATTCATGAAATGGTATGAAATCATGAGTATAATACAATAAATGTTTGACTCGGAAATTTCTTGTATGTTGGGTAATTTTCATTGTTGGTTATCTTCTTTTTGGAATACATATACATATATACAGACAACCTATAATCTCATGGCCAAATCTTTGAGAATGACATGATTTGAGTGAAGAGTTTATTCGCTCGGGGAAATTATTGTTGTTTCGTGAATTTCCATAACTCAAGAATTGGCAATGGCAAGGACCAACCTTAAGGTTGCTTTGTGCAAACCTCTGGAAGATGTGTTAATGAAATCAAGGAAAATAGGTTAAGTGTTGTAGGTTAATCCTAGTTGTTTATCGACGTTCCTGGGACATAACCTGGACCGTTCATCACCGACCTAGAGTTTCGGCCCAAAGTCCCATTGGAGTTTGAGGGACCTTGTTATTGGTTGAGCACTTCTAAACTCGAAAGGAACGAGGACCATTGATTACGAAAAACCTTAGCCATCATATCTTTTGGGAGAATGTTGTCAGAGAGACTCGTTTGGGAGGTATTTTTCGAAGGGATGAGCCTGAAGGAGAAATCGTGATAGCCTTGCGAGTTTCAAACTTCAGAAAGACCTTGAAGGGTGATAACTTGACATTCTGAAAAGGTGAGTTTGAACATGAGGATCCGATAATCTGACACACACCTTTAAATCCGAAATGGGTATAGGTCGATAGATTGAACATATCTATTAGAATCAGGTGACTCCGTAAAAAGGATTGGGCAACGTAAGAACCCACCTCTATCTGGATTGTTGATCTGTGCATTTCTCCAGCGTCCGATTTAGCAGACATGCAAGTGTACTAAAAAAGGTAAAAGAAGAGGGGAGGGGACCCACTCTTCCCATAGCCAATATTTGAGTGGCAAGTGGAGGCCTATCTTTAGGTACACAATAGCATATGCCAGGTGGAAGCTGGGTACATGTGGGACCCACCATTATCAATGGAAAGAGTCAAGAGGAATCGATTAATTATCAAGAGTTAATCTTGACCGTTCATTGGGTGTCAAGAGTAGATTTCGACCATCCATCGAATATTGAATTTTAATAAGACCCCAAAGCACCGTAAAGTGACCGTAAAGTGTGGCACGATAGGGTTGTGAGAAGTGTATTTCTCGAAAGTGTTGTGAAAGGAGGAGATGAACCCATGACTTTGATAGCTTTGCGGGCTTCGAACAATGGAAGGAACTATGAAGCAGGTTAAGTCAACTTCCCAACAATGTGAGCTAGGTGGAGACTATTTGATAGCCTTGCGGGCTACAGACTTCGGGAGGAATCGTGAGCACGATAAACCTGAGATCCCAATGGGATGATCTTTATGGAGAAAGAGAGTCCGTCAGCCTTGTGGGCTTCAGACTTCGGGAAAGATGAAGTAGGGTAAGTTAACATCGTGATGGGGATTTCCCAAAAGGGGGCAGTTCCGATAGCTCCATGGGATTCAAAAGTTCGACGGACTGTGTTCGAGGTTTTAGTAGTCGGTTTGAGATGATGCCTTTTAACCCTATGAGTGAGAAGGTCCACATTAGCTGAACGAGTAGAGCAGATCCATGTGGATGCGACATGGGTGTGATGCTGTCCGTTGTGGGTAATGCCTAAGAAACGTTAAGAGGGCATATTTTTCTGTCCAGATTTCATATTTGAGCATAAATATAGTCGTTGGAAATATATCGAGGAGCATAACAATCTGCAAGCTTAGAATGTGAATTAGAGTGATAGTTGAGGGAAGAAATTTTATACGTTCCACTGGCCTGATGAAGCTTAGCGGGTCAGGTGTGTTACAAAGTGGTATCAGAGTAGTGGTTCAAACATTATACCTAAGTGGCCAGAGATAGACCACAAAAACAAGATTATTAAGCTTGGTTTGAAAATTTGAGCCTAACAGGTTCAAAGAAAAGCACAAGAGCAAAGATTCTAGAACAATAATTAAGGCATAGAGGTTGTATGGCCTATGAGCCTAGAATTGAACATTGGTGACAACCCTAGGTGTTGTATAAGTTAATAGATTGGATGACCTTGTTTAATAAGTTGTAATGCCACATGTTATTGTCCTTATACACACCTACAAGCGTGGAGAAGTCTCCAACCCACTTGGCGTGTCCTTGGAGGCACAAGCCTAAGTCTAGACCCACTTTCACCTCGATCCAGACCTCTTCCATCTAGGCTCACTCCTAGGGAAATCAAGGGGGGTAGACCCTATTTAACTACGTTAAGTTTTGATTAATGATCTAGGAGTTAATTTGGTTTTCAGTTAGGGAGACCCAACCCAATGACAAACAAACAATGCGAATGCAATTGTTTTAATGACATGCAAACCTTTTATTTTACAATACAACAGATAGACCAAAGCCTAAATATACCCAAAGTTCACTTATTGAGATATGCAATTAAAGATATTTCTACAACTTGAAATAAAGCATGGAATATCTACACAATGAAATGGTTTTTTAACTTTAGACAAATATTTCCAAATGAATAAAGAATACTTATAACCAAAAAACAAATATGCTTTAATACATGTAAATATCCACAATGAAAGAATTTGATAAAAAGTAAATAGCTTGAAATATAAGATTGCTTGGAAAGTAAAATCGCATGGAAAGTAAATTTCTTGAAATAAAGTAGCAAAACTTGTAGTGCAAATGTTGTGAAAGTTGTGTTGGTTGATTTTAATAAGTTTTAGGTCTCTCTTGAGCTTAGGGGATTAAATGTGAATTGTTGCAATCCTAAGCTATGTGACTACCCCAAATCCTTATCTCTTCAACCAAAAGGAAGTGTTGGGCACTCAAGAAGAAGAACAAACAAGGTTCTTCCCTAGCTCCACATGTCAAATCTAGAATGCTTGGACGCTCAACAAGGGGGACACATAGTGCTATCAAATCGCCCCCGGCTTCAATCCCTTCCAACCTCCCAAGTCACCCTATTTTGGTGGTTGAAACAATAAATGGATTGAGTGCCTAGTTAATCTAGCCACATGGTCCTTTGCTCTTTGTTGTTACCCAAGATCCACAAAGTGGCAAGGGGAGGGAATATGGGGCAAAAGGCGGGGCACCAATTCAACTACTTTGTAATAAAGGAAACTACACTAACCTTCACGATGTTGCAAGGTTGGCAAAGCCAAACACAATGCAAGGTATGGACAAAAATTAATAAATGAAATTACTTAAAAATAAAAAACAACAATGGCTAGCCACACAACTTTGACTTAAGGAAAAATGTGGGAAAAAGTAGATAACTTAGAAACCTCAGAACAATGGCACAATGTGGAGGACAAGCGTACCGATTTTGTGCCAAGGTGGGTGAAAAAGAATTACTTGAAAGGAAAGAGCTAAACTAGCCACACAACCTTCTCTTTGTGGGAGAAGTGGGGCAAACAATAATAAGTAAAAGCATAAAAATAAATTCTACTCTAGCCTTCATGATTTTGCATGGATGGAAAATCCAATCACTATGCAAGGTGTGGGCAATAAATTACAACTAAATTACAATATCCGATTTTGGAATTAAAAGTGAGAATGCAAGCCCAAGAGACTCTCTTGGGCTGCTTACAATGCTTTAGAAGATGATAAATGGAAGGGGGTTTGGTACAAAAACTCTTGGATGCTTCCGTGAGTCTTTTGGGACAAAAGATGAGCAACACCTCCCCTTGACTTAGCAAAAACCTGCATAAAACAACAAGCTTTGCTTGTTGGAAAATGCTACAAAAGACTTTGAAATTATTAATTTCTATTAGTACATAAAACAAAAATTAAAATGTAAAAAGCTGAACATAAAATGAAGTTTAAATGACAATTTTAGACCAAAGAAATGCTCGAAAATAAGAGAAAAAGGCTGAAAATGAGAACATGAAAATAATTGAAGCCTTGGATGGTTGGATAAGTGAATTTCCAGATCTGAAATTCACTCCTCCAAGCCTTTGGTGACCTGCAAATGAGTAAATTCTTTCTACACAATACAACAAGGAGGTGAGTGCATCTAAAAATCTTGCAAAATACTTTCCAAACTTAAATAGAAACAACCACAAAACTAATAACAATACTACTACTAATTTTTCCCAAGCAAAATACTTTGCTTGGGTCTCCAAGTTAAACTAATGAAAGAAAGAAATACAAAAGTATAATTCAATAATATCACCTCAAGAAAACACCATGTAACAACACCATGAACACTCCCAGTGCACATAAGAGATCCTCCAAAGCTTCTTTTATTATTCACAAAGCGTTGCTGCAAATAGTTGCAACAAGATTTACAATGAGAGAATGGGAGAGAGAAAAAAGAGAAGGAGAGAAATTTGGGAAGCATAGAATTGCTCTGAAATTTGATGATCAAAATAGGAGGAGAGGAATTTATTTTAAGTGAGGAAGGCAAGGTAGACCCCTCTTTCATGCTTTACAAGTGGCAACCATGCAAGAGGGGGCTCCACTCAAGGGGGGTGCACCATAGGAGAGAGGGGCACACTTTAGGAGAGAGGTGTGAGTTGTGAGGGGGTGGATCCCCATTTATAGTTGTCTAAACCTCTAACCTAGCACCAATTGGGGCGCCCAAGGTGTGGGGCCCCTCTCCAACACTTCAGTTTATTCCTTTGCTAAGTTTCGAGAAGAGGGGGGCACACTTCCCCTTAGGAAACTCAACAAGAGGTTAGAACTTGACTTTGGGTTGGGGGGGGCGGGGGGGCGGGGGGGTTGTTCCTCTTTCACTTTATAATGCTTTCTTAACATAGGAATGACTTTAGGAATCATTTCCCCTCCTTTTCCATGACTTTAGTCACTTTTACAAAATTTGGCTTTTTTACCTTAGCCAATTAAACACTGGTTTTTTACTGACTTGGACTCCTCATGGACATTGACCTAGCAAAACTTGTCCAATTGAGATGAAACTTGGTCCAAGTGTGTAGGGGCTAGGTCATAATCCATTTGATTCGAGTACCCATACCCCTATACAAAATCTCCAAGGACCAATTTTTTACATTTTACATAAAAAATAATTAAAAATTCCCAATTTCTGGAAATTTTAATTATTAAAAAATCCTATCAAAACTTAACGGAATTCCACAAGACTCTATGACATGTCTAACATGGTCATTTACAACACTTATAAACCTTATTTACCCATTGGGCTCGATCATTAGAACACCTTTCACCACTTTGGAGGATTATTTGAGTGAAAAACTCAAGGATAATTAAAATTGTCGGTAAGCAAGATTAATTGCCCGAGGAAAAAAAACAATCGATGAAAGGACTTCCCTAATGATAAATTCCTAGGAAACTAACCTAAAAAATGACCCATGCTAACATATTACATTATTATCCCATGAAGGGGAGTGGATATTCCGAGTACAAAAAAGTGCCGGGGGTAGAATTGCCCTGCTGAGACAAAAGTATTTAAACTTGTTGTACCGCAATGTACATATCTTCATGGTACATGACATTGATCCTTAGTCGAAATAGGTGGTCAGCATTTGGCTCCACATGGGGACATATGTTCGATCTTTTTTTTTGGAAGGAGAGCATTTGAGAACCTCAGAATCTACAAAACATAGTGCTCACCAATACCCAACATAAGTACATGTGTAAAAAAATAAACCATGATTAAATGAAATGATATTGACAATAATCACATAAACAAAATGACTATACAATGGACTATGTACATAAATTAAATAATAACAAAATTGAAAGAATCAAAGGAAAAATGTTAGAGATACGTTACAAAGGGTGCCCCTTTGGACACCAGGTTGTTCATCATTTGAAAAATAGCTTGAGTTGTTGCCCATTCCTTGGAATATTCATGGGCTCATCATCCAAATGGCCGAGGTAAAAATAATTAGGACCTGCTATTTCCTGGATCATATATGGACGCAACCACAAACTATCAATTTTCCTATGCTTGCCTGGTTTTTCTTTTCCCTTATTCCATAACAACAATGTATCCCCAACTATGAAATCCCTATGCCTTGATGATTTATCAAATGCCCTTTTAACCTTTTCTCGATTTCTGCAATTCTGATCATAAGCCTTTCTTCTATTTTCATCTAACTCAATCATCTGATTAATTCTGTTCTGAACTGCATCTTTTCCTGTGGAAAAATCCTGAAGTAAACCATATGCTGGAAGCTTAAGGTGTATTGGAAATCTAACATCCAAACCATAGACTAAGTCAAATTGAATTTTTCCCGTTGAAGCCTTCTTTATTATTCTATCTGCCCATAATGCATATTCGATTTTACTATCCCATGACCTTTTGTTTTCCCCAACAATTTTCTTGACTATGGTCATTAGATTTTTATTACTTGATTCATCTTGACCATTTCCTTGGGGATAATAATATGATGCATGTGACAAGATAATGCCATATTTGAAACAAAAAGAGGACATCTCTGTTGAGCAAAAGACTTTTGCATTATTTGTTACTATATTTGAAGGTCACCAAACCTAGTTATTATCTCGTCTTCAAGGAAATCCATGACAACCTTTTCAGTTGTTGATTTAGTAGGGATTGCTTCAACCCATTTAGTGAAGTAATCTGTAGCTTTTAAGACCCATGAACAAACATTACTTGAATTGTCCTTAAATTTTTCTATGAAGTCCAAACCCCACTTTTGGAAAGGTGTTTCAACCACTACTGGCTGTAAAGGGAGGGAAACTAACTTCTGCTTTCCAGTGAAAAGCTGACAAGGCTCACATTTTATTACAAATTGATGGACATATGAAAAAATGGTGGGCCAATAATACCCTGCTCTAAATATTTTATGAGTTGTTGTTTTAGCTGCATAGTGGCCACCACAAAATCCAACATGGAATTCATCCACTAGTTTTTTGGCTTCAATTTCATCAACACATCTAAGGATTATTCCATCAGGATTTCTCCAACCTAGTCCATCTTAGTGATGACATAATTTTATTATTTTAACCTTAAAGTGCTTTTCTTATGACCCACAAGATGGCCTGGGCATGTGAGGTTTTTAAGATAGAAGATTATATTTGCATACCATTCAACCTGTTCAAGCCTTAATATGTTTGGGGAAAATTCTGGATTATCATTTTGACAAATCATACCCAAAGCCTTTTCATTTCCTTCAGTCAACATTTTAGCTAGATCTTGCCCCTTGATTAATTTTGTGGGTTTTATTTCTAAGTCATACTCTTGAATTTTAGCAATCCATCTTCCCCTTGTGCCTAACCCTTCTGATTGAGATAGTGTTGATGATTGCAGCTTCATGAGACATTCTCCAGATCGTTCTCCTTTGGACTGAGTTGATACATCTGTGAGAGAGCCCATGTGATAGGTGTGTCATACTCCTTTGGACTGAGTTGAGATGACACATGGTCTCTTATCGTGCTCCTTTGGACTGAGTTGAGACGACTTGAGATGGTCTCCTGTCATACTCCTATGGACTTAGTTGAGTCAACTTGAGATTGTTCTCCAGATGGTACTCCTATGGACTTAGTTGAGTTAATTTGTTGAGAGTGATGTCTCTATGGGTGAGCACCAGTGGACGTGTCCCTAGTGGATGAGCACTATAGGATGTGAGAGATCCTTGCTATATTGTCTAAAGAGTAAGATTTGTTGTAACCCTAATTTGTATTGTGAAAGGGTACAAGTCGGCCCCACCATGTAAAAGATAATTAATATTGTGTAAAGATTAATTATATTTCTAAGTTGTACAGGTCGCCCCTATTATGCCAATAGACACACCTATTGTTGTGATAGGTCTTGTATATATGAGTGAGTATATCCCCATTGTGGATCATTCACACACACTTCATTGTAACCTTCTCTCAAGCTAAGTGTATGACTGAAGTGCACACTTCTCTTAGGCGCAAGTTTCAAGGTCATAGAGCACCCTCTTGTGTGCTCTAGGGTTCATGGTGTGGGGGATCTTCTCTTGACTCTATAACAAAGGATTGCTAGTTTTTCCCTTGATTGAGAAGGGTTTTCCCAGGATAAACTCATGTGTTCTTGTGCATGGTTATTCTTCTTGTGATCTTGGTTATTGCAACTATTGTATATTGTATTGTTGCATTGTTTATGGTTCAAGTTTATGATAAATTGAAATAAACTAAATGTGCTTGAGCTAAGCATTAAAATTCAACATATAGTACATCTCTAACCGATGAATTAAGAACATACCCAATTACTTTGGAGTATCCAATGAAGACTCTGAAATGTTTTACGGACTTTACCAAAGAATATGCCTGTTTTTCAACCATAGGGTATTTCAATTCTGTATTTTGAAAGGCCCTACTCATGTAAGCAATGGGATGATCTTGGCCTTGGTCATTTTTTTGAAGCAACACACCAAGAATGGTATCTTTAGAGGCAAATGAGAAAATCTGAAAGTCCTTGGAATAATCCAGACTTATGAGGACAAGAGCTTCATATATGGCATTTTTAATTTATTTGAAAGCTTTCTTGCTTTGATCATTCCATTCAAATTTAACATCTTTCTTAAGCAACTTATATATTGTATTTACTATCTTTGCATAATTAGGAATGAATCTATGAACAAAATTTATTTGGCCCATGAAGGATTGGATAGATTTCTTTGATATAGGAAAAGGGACCTTTTCAATTGCTTCAACTCTTTCTAGGTCTAACTTGACCCATCTTTGGAGATTATGTGGCCCAAAAGTTTCCCTTCTGTTACCCCAAAAAATGATTTGGCCAGATTTAAAGAAATTCCAAATTCCCTACATATTTCAAAAACTTGTTTTAGATGACTAATGTGACTCTTCCCATCCTTTGAAAACACTGTTAAGTCATCTTGGTAGATTTCAATGATCTTTCCAATTAACCCTTTAAAGGCATAATCCATAGCTCTTTGAAAAGTAGCTCCAAAATTAGACAAGCCAAAAGGAATTCTCATATATTCAAAGGTACCCCATGGAGTAGTGAAGGTAGTTTTATGCCTATCCTCTTCCTTGACCCTGATCTGATTATAACCTGAAAACCCATCAAGCATTGAAATCATTCCAGAACTTGTTACCCTTTGTAATAATGTTTCCATCTTGGGAAGGGGATAATTATACTTTGTACACACAATGTTCAAGTTTTTGAAATCTACACGTCGCCTGATTTGACCATTCTTGTTTCTAGATACAACTAAATTTGAACACCAGGAAGAATCTCTAGTTTGGGCTTTTATTCCCGCTGCTAGCATTTTCTGCAACTCCTTTTGGACCAAAGGAGCTAACTTGGGGTTAATTTGTCTCAACTTTTGTCTAAAGGGTTTATATTCCTCCTTAAAAGGAATGACATGCTGAATCAAATCCTCCCTATAGAACTTAAGCTCATCATAGGTGAAAGCCAAAACATTCCTATATTCTCTTAGTAATTTAATATTTTCTTTTCTTTCCTCTGTAGGTGTGTTTTGTCCAACCTTCACCATTCTAGGCTGTTCATCAGTTCCACTGTTGACTTCAAAGTGATCACTTGATTTTATACCTATTTCTTCCTTTGGTTTGTGACCGCCTTTCCTGTCAAACAATTTTTCTCGTGCAACAAGGCCTCTAGGGTCTGGGTTAACCTTATATTCATTTTCTGTATAATTACATCCCTCTTATTTTTCATTGACATGTAATTCATAAAATTCTTGCATGTGATTTAAGAACTTAATGACTTGCTTATCATCATCAAATATTTTCCAATGATCCATATTATACCGAACTGTAACACACCCACGACGGGGCATAAAATAAAAAAAAATTCTTTTTCCTCAATTAGTCGAATCCTCCATCCATGGTCTCTAATCCTGGTTAATGGACCTTCAAAATTCCTGAGTTGAAGTAGCTCTTCGGTTCCCTACTGGAATCTCTAAGAAATCGATCCATGGGTCTTTGCGAGACTTCACTCGTGCGAACTAGCACAGGCGCAAACCCCCTCCACGTGACCACTACCCGTGACCACAAGCCTAACTAAAAGGCGCATCTTGAAATCACGTATCAGGTCCTTGCGTGTGAGTCACCTCGACTCTCTCGATCTCTGATCTCCCGAAAGGGACCTAACACTTGCTAGCTCCTCCTTCATATGACCACCGACTGTGACTCGAGGCTTAACCTCAAGCGCTCATCAGGACTTCATGTTTCACGAAGTTTGAGGGTCACTCACCTCCCTTCTCTCGATATCCGAAATGCCGATATCTCCTCGCCACATATCAACGGTCCCGATTCTTCCACAATCTGACGGTCCAGATCGCGTCAAGATTTCACGTATCAAAACTCCCGATATGATTCACCTCCGTTCTCCCGACTCCCAAAATATCAATTTCCCGATCGGAGAATCCTTTAGGTGTTAGCTCCTCTCGCTAGGCTCCTTTGATTGATATGTTGGGTGATAACCTAGGGCCCAACTACCAAGCACTTCGGGACTTCGTCTTTCACATCTCTTGAGGGTAGTTCACTTCTCCTCTCTGAAGTCCGATATGCGAACTCCCTCCAAGACCCAATCTGCGGTCCACACTCTCCCTTCGATCAACGTCTGCGATCAAATTGCGAGTTCACATCTCGAGTATTTGGATGTGAGTCCACCTTGAATCTTCCAATCCCCGATCTCCCGATAGAGTCAGATCAAGGGTACACGGTCTTCCTTGATCCAACGATCCTGATCTCCTCTCTCGCGAATCGGGATTTCATGTTTCACAACTTTGGAGGTTGGCTTACCTCTGTTTCCCTGATTCCCGATTTCCCGATATACGCTTTCCAGATGAACGGTCTGGATCCCTCCTTCGATCAATGACTGTGATGCTTTCGCGAACTCGGACTTCGCGAGTTCTCACGACTTCTATCTCTGACTTCTCGAGTTGCGAATCAGCGAAACATTGATCTCTCGCCACACGTCCCTTCTCAATGGACGGCTAGGATCCTTTCACGAACTCGAACTTCACGAGTTTTCTCTCTTATGCAAATCCAAAAAGGTTAAATCTCGTGCACTTTCCTCTATATCCAATGGTTGTTGGTCCACACGCTCTGATATAACAACTGAGATTTGATCTCCTCTACGCTTGTTCCTTGTCGTCTAGATGTTGATTTGACGGTCCAGGTGGGTCCCAATAGATCCTGGGATCTATGACCCAAATCACATCACAAATTTGGGTTTCAGAATTCAAAGGATCCGTCCCTTTCACGATGATTATCAACATTCATCTGACATATGAAGGATGAAGAAGTTGAGGCGCTAACGCCTACGTTCCTTCCTCAAATCTAACGGCTGTGATAGACCTCAGATCTTCCCGAATGGATCTCGTCCGTTCAACTTCCAAATGAAAGGATACTCCCTTTCGATACTTGAATTTATCGCTATCCCTCCTGAGCTTCGTTAGTTATGAAGGACCTAAGAGCGTTATGCTCTTTCTACTGGAATTAACACTTAGAAGAATTTCTGCGTACCCCTTGCATTCATTCATCAAGTCTAGAACTTAAGTGGTTCTCGGTTTCTACTTGCCTCGTGGATAGCCTGTGCATATCTGCACTACCTCTCCTGAGCGTAACAAACTCTGTCCTTCAAGGGACTCAGAACGACTAGGAGGGTCGACATGCATTCATGAAAATGTGTCCAAGGTCGACGGACATACAGTTCGTGATTCTAGCTTAAGCCACCATAGGACGCAAGCATTTACGAGTATGAAACATGTACTATCCATATGATTTCCTACTTGCCTAATTTCACATTCATGCAGATACAAAGAAGGAAACACAATATAAATCATTAAGCAAACATAACCATCCCTGCAACATTCATAGTATATCCAACTTTAACTCATAGTACCACTTGAATACACAAGATATGCGATTACTTATCTATTACAGGTTGTTGCCAACTAACTGACTGTGGGTGTTCATCACTTTGGCCACCCCCGTGCCAAGCCATGATATCACCGGGGAAATCTCACGATTCTCAAGGATTATTTCTCTGTTTCAGCTTCTGCTCGGATTCTGTTCTCTTCGAACTTTCAAAGATTTCTCTCTTTGCTATGGCCCTGGGTGAGGTTTATCGAATGCTCACTCGGCATCAAGATCACAGCCTTCTGTTCATCATCCACTGGAGAGCTCTGTGCATTCTCCTTACTCCCTTTTTTTATTATATCTTTTCCCCAGAATGGTTCTCGACTCATCCCGTTCCTTCTGTTAGAAGGAAACTAAGGACAACTTGGTCTGTCATGCCCAGTGGTACTTCGGGCTGACATTCTGCAGTTTGACCATTCTCCCATTCATGGGAGTGATTGATAATTCAACCAATGGTCCTTTCTTCATTAACTACTTTTCTCTCTTTAGGATCCGAAGGAGATTTATTATCCCCATCAAGGGAAATCTGGGGTTATTTGATATAATGAACCCTCTCTTAAGTTTTCACATTCTTCACTCTAGTGATATCATGGCCAGTACTTTCAAGGCTTCACCCCCACAGTCAGTTATTGGCAACTCAAACAATAATACATTTACATTGTCCACATGCCTCAACATGGTAATTCCTATTTTATGATTAATTACAATATGGGGGAAACATGGATATTACAATTCCCTCCCCCTTAAAGGAACACCGTCCTCAGGGTTCTTCCTCAAAAACACCTGTCATGCCTTTCTCATTCAGCTGTTTCAAAAATCTTGATCTTTCTCTCTCGGTCAGGTCTTTTTCCATACCCTTAATATTTGTCACCTGCTTTTAGTAATTCTTGGATAATCAAGCACGTTAATCATAGTCTTATGCGAAAACATTGCATAAAAATTTCTAGGAAAATTTTCATAATCTTAGCACAATAATTATCTTCGCAGTTTGTGGATTTGCATTCACATGGTTGTTGTGTTATCCAAGCTCATTGTTTTTCCTTGACATACCCATTGGGCACATGATCCCAATCAATATTTTATAATAATTATCAAGGTTTCATCTTCCTTGCGGTCACTCACCCTCCAGGCCCAGGCTCAGGCATCCCCTTCTCTGCTATACAGTCCCTCGGGTGATCCATCTTGCTTTGCCAAGGTTTTCTCGCACAGGAAGAACTACCCACCATGTGCATGATCCCAATAGTTTACAAGAACTATTAAGGTCTCCTTTTCCTTGTGGTCACTCACCCTCTAGGCCCAGGCTCATACATCCCCTTCATTGCTATATAGTCCCTCGGGTGATCCATCTTGCCCTGCCAAGGTTTTCTCGCATAGAAATAATTCCAGAGACTCTATCGAGTCTTACATTCGAGGCGCCCCTCATATTTGCTTTTCTGAGGCGTCCCTCCGGCTTGTGTTACCTCAACAAAATATATTTCAGGCGATCATGGCTTATCATAGGGTTCTCATGGCTTAGTAGTAGCCATTTTCCATGCTTTTCATCTTGACAGCCTTCCGACTCAACGAAAGTTAAGGATGAAGGTTACTCTCCTTCTCTTGGCACAGAAATAGATAGGGATGAAGGTTACTCTCCTTCCCCTGATTCAGTCATAGATAGGGACGAAGGTTATGTTGGCAAATGTTTAATAGGTAGCGTATGCTTGTCATTGATGGCAAGTACAACAGTGAAGATGGAATGAGTATAGGAAGAATGTAACAGATGGGCATCAGAATTAGTTTGGGAAGATGCTGCAGAGCAAGCTCGATAAGATCAGAAGAGAGAGTGCAGAGGATGGTTGGCATGCTTTATAGGCAGTGTGCGCTTGTCATTGATGGCAGGATCAGAGTGTGCATTGATGGAAAAATAGGAACAAAGTAAGCTCTGGAGGAATTAGCGCAGAGTCGAATGTAGTGCGTAGGTGTGCACCAGGGATGAGGTTAACTCATGGCTAAAGCTCAAGGGAGATAGCGTACTTAGGATCACAGGCGGATCAAAGGTCGAGGCCTTTGACACTTAGAAATTCTTCCAAGTAAGAAGGATGTGTAAGCTCGGAGGAGAAGCGTCAGTGATCGTTGGATCCCATCCTGAATTCTCGATGACTGTAAGATCTCAATGTAGACAAGAGGAGCACGCAGATATGGAGGACAGATCTCGTGCATTAGATCTGAGTGCAGGGTCCGACCACCGTTGGATCGAGGAGAACCTGCACGCCCCTTAAAGTGCAAGGAGTAGAGGGCTCACAAAATTCTGAAAGAAGGAGGACCGTCCATCTTCAGGCAAGACACATGGACACAGATCAACATTTCACTGACTGGAGAGTCAAAGGAACGGGGTTCCCTAACCTCTTGAAATTGAGAAATGCGAAATTACGACTTAACCACAGCCGTCAGATCAAGATGTGATCTGGACCATCGATCCGACTCACGTCGACAAACCACGTCAGCTAGGAACACGTGGCACAACCAGGTAATGACAAGTGTCAGACTGATTCAACATTTCAAGCACATGTAAGTCACGAATCAGGGTGACACGTGGCAGGTATTCGACACGTGTGATGTCAGCAGGTTTACACCACTTTGGAGTTTCAGAAATCAGGAGATAGAGATGTCAAGAAACTCTCAGCATCAAGAGTCCCGAAATGCCGAATTGTGAAATGTCGAAATCCTGTCAACCATCCATCTCTGGGGATTATGTGGACCATTGATCCAACTCCTTTTCAGATTTTCGTGGATCGGGAGTTGGAAGCATCAAGAACATTCATCACAGGAATGTCGAAATCGCGAATGCGAAATCGTGAAATGATCTGAGCCATCAGATCAAGTGTTGATCGGGACCGTTGATCCCACGTCATTTCGGGGTATCGGGGATCACGACTTGGAGAGTCGAGATGCCTCATCTCCAGACTCATGAAATGTGAAATCGTGAAAGCACCTTATGCATAAGGCTGTGGTCACAACCCTTGGTCACATCAGCGAGAGATGGAGGAAAGAGCTAGAGCAACCAAGCTCCGTTTCGGGGATCGCGACTGGGAATGTCGAGATGCATGGTCACACAAATGCCGAATTGCCGAATGCCGAAATGCCAAAATGAATGCAAAATCCCATGGAATCAATCCAACGGTGCAGGTGAATTAGAACAAGATCGGAGGGCTACTGTAGCACGTCGTAGTATAACTGCTAGAAATCATTGATGGTCTCTGCTAGAGAATTCGAAGAGACCTCTGTGTGATTTCCAGAGAAGACGAAGAGTCTCTAAGCTTCGTCCAGTGAAGCAAGATGATGGTTAGGGGGATTGACAGATGGATGAGCATTGAAGCCTGTAACTAAAATAGGAGGCATAAGCTCGACTGTGCAAGAGAAGACGAGGAGTCTCAACTGCCAGAGAGGTTGAGGATTCTTAGCAGAACACCCAATGATGCTGAACGCGTGGCGGGAACCACCAGAGAAGCTGAAGAGTTGTGATGATTAGGAAAAGCACTCGATATGTGCAGTAGATTGGGCACGGTGTAAGCATGCAGTGGCATGGAAAATATTGCATGCACAAGGAGCACAGGTACTATAAGAATGTTGAACAAAGAAGAGATGGGTGTTGTTGTCGTGGGGAGGATTCAAGTGTGAGCAAGGAGGCAGAGCGTAGGAGCAGAGATGCATGCTAGAGGAAGGTTGCATCAAAGGGATATGGTCCAGAGAGTATAAAAGGCAGAAGAACAGAAAGTGCAAGGGGCGTGCATAAGACACTAATGTAGACAGGACAGAGCAGCGTAAATAGAACAACAACAGGGATGGTAAGCCATTGAATAATTTTATATCGCTGTAATAAGTTTCAGTAACAAAGAATTCATTATTCAGGGTGGTTGGGAGGTGCTAGGGAGGACTGGTGTCCTCAAAGGTTCAAGTGGGTGCTTGAACACAGGGAGTTGGTGCTTCCTTCTAGTTGGTGCTAGAGAAACCAGGGAGTTGGTGC
>ML795851.1:113445-137595 GCA_009831015.1 Picea engelmannii
CTTCTAGTTGGTGCTAGAGAAACCAGGGAGTTGGTGCTTCCTTCTAGTTGGTGCTAGAGAAACCAGGGGGTTGGTGCTTCCTTCTAGTTGGTGCTAGAGAAACCAGGGGGTTGGTGCTTCCTTCTAGTGGGTGCTAGAGAAAACAGAGAGTCATTGCTCTTAGCAAGTTCCATCTTGCAAAAACAGAGGTTGTAGCCTCACAATGAGTTGGTTCTCATATGTATGATAATGTAAATAATGTAGATAATACTTATCATATAAAGAAAAGGAGGTTTTTACCCTGTATGGGTTTCCTCGGGAATTATCTGTCTCTGTCTTTCTCATATATGTGACTGATGCTGAATGTGCCTTTGTTTAATTCTCTACATTATTGTGATCATCATTGAGTGCCTTGTAAAGATTTCAAAAGAAGCATAATTGTTTAAGCACGGTAACAATTGATTCACCCCCCCATCTCAGTTGTCCAATAGGTTACTCTCCTTCTCCCGAGTCAGTCTCTATTTCCTGCAATCAGAACATACCCTTTTTCTCAGTTCTTCCTCGAACAAGAGAGCTTAGTCTCTCATCTCTGCACTCTTCGCAGATATTTTCCTTTCACCTGTATCATAGGCATACAAAAATTCATGAGACATCATCATAAATTTTAAATTCAGAATTTCTTGTAAATCTGTTACCTACGGATTTCCAATTTTACATTTTATTTTCATATTTGTTCCGCATAGGAACGAGATTCATAATTACAGAACATTCCTTCCCATAGCAGTTTAGCTCAGTAGGAAATTGGTCTTCTTTATGGGCTTACAATACTGCCATATCCAAGGCTCTTTCTTCCTGCAATTTACTCCTCAACTAAACAAATTTTGAGTTCTTATGCACATGATATTTTCGTCGCATACTTGTAGTGGCTCACAAGCAATTTTCGAATTGTGCATACTAACAATCAAATTCACTTTCTCAAAAAGGAAAATACCATTCCTTGCAGTTTAGCTCAGCAGACAATTGGTCTTCCTTATGGGCTTACAACACTGCCATATCCAAGACCCTTTTCCTCCTATAGTTCATTCTTTACACAACCAAACAAATTGTTAGTCTCTCATGCCTCCATGTATATATATATATATATATATATATATATATATATATATATATATATATNTGTATGTATGTATGTATTCAAAACCATGCATACTAACAGTTCATCACATCTACATAAACATAAAAAGGGGATTTCAATCCTTGCCTATGCCTCATTTCAATCATACCAGACCTTTCAAAACGTAATTCAACATTTCAAAGGATTTTTACAAATGTGCCAATATTCATGGCCACATTCATACCCAATGCACTCTTGCATTGTCTCCAAGTTTGTCACAATTTATGACCGGTTCTTGGCATGGTGTGTTGGTATTTAACCAACCTTTTCCTCATATGGCTTATTCATTTTCATTCACACTTATAGTAGGACCATGCTTCCTTCTATAGGCCGATCACGTTCCCAAATCAGTACACATGAAGCTCAAAAGTTTCACATGAATGCCTTTAAGCATTCTTCCTTCATTAATAACCAGGGTGCCAACACTCATGGCCACCCAAATTCATTTTCCTTAATACCTATATAACTTAAGTAGATTACTGGAAGTTCCTCCTTCCAATCTCCACAATAGATACAGGATGTCCGATCTTATCGAACGAATGGCATCTGATCTGTTAACTCTAGTGGATATTGAAGTCAATCTGATGAATGAGATCGATTTCCTTACGATGAACGACTCACGTTCATCTCCTCTGTCAGGTTCTTGATTATCCCGATTCGATCAGGTTTTTCTTTCGCAATCCTCACGATCTCGATTTGTAGTTGATCGAAGGGATTTCTATGATCTCTTAGTAAAGGTTTTTGACCTTTTGAGTCAACAGAGATCATTTGGTTCAGATGCTCCTGCATCATACAATCAGTCTCCACTGCCAGAGGTTCACACCTCTATCATTCGGGTTCTCCTTCCCGAATCATACCCTACTTGGGTATTCATGGTATACAACTGCCCTTTCAAAATTTCGTGCATAACATGAGACAATAAAATATTTCAGAAGGGGTTCTTACCAAATCCCTTCATACCTTGTGCCACATAGGCACAAATATCTTTATACCGGTTCTTGGCTGCTATCACCCTCTTTCTATTTTTTACCTCATCAGCAGTGCTTTATGGGGATTTTTATAGCCCTGTCAACAATCCTTCAACCACAACTTCCTCCCATGGTCACCCTTTGCTTGAGGTTGCCCATTATTGGTAACTGTCTTCCTCAACAGTTCCAATTCCTTTCTACACACAACGTGCATCATTAGTTGTAATATCAATTAAAATGCATGTATCATAATCATCCAAATCCATAAAAATTCTTGAAAATGTACTAGAATATCTTTATGCACCTCATCAAATTATCTTCAAGGGTTTCCATGAATGCAATACAGACAATTCTCAACTGTTTCTGTAGTAATACGATCATCATCACTATGACGTTAGTTGATTTACTTTTATTAGTAAATCAACTTTCTCATTCTAGAGGAAACATAACACATAGCAAGAAAGGAGTTAGGGTCTCTCCCCTTTTTCCACTTCTTGGCTTTTTGCAATTTATTTCAGGTTGGGATCTCCCTACTTTTTTCCTTGAGCAACCTTGGTTAGGCCTCACTCTAACCCTTTTGGATATAATAGCATGCTTAGCAAGAAGATTTTGTTTTTGTTCATAGTGGGTCATGAACATGTGCATCCTGCACATTATTATTCGGTTATCAGAGTGGTTAACATTCAATTGTTAGTCTTCCACCTACACATTTTATTTTAAAAATGTAATCCAAGATTCTTATACAGGAAGGATTTGCAACCCATTGCCCAACCTTCAACAATCATTAGGGTTGTGACTTTGTCCTCCTGGCAGAGTTTTCACACAATTCTTCCATGGGAAATTCCCTCAGCATGCAACTTCCTTATTGCACGTCCATCACTATCTGTGATGGACTCAACCTTGAGTTAGCTTTAGCTATTTACCAAATATTCCCTTAAGGAATATAAACATGCATCTTTGTCATGTACCCAAATTATGTATCCATACATATTCTGGTTTTTGTTAACTTACATCTATGATGTACTTAACCATATTCATAATCCTAAGCCTGCATGTAGTTGTCATATGTATATCTCACATCCCACATGCATCTTTACTTTTAAGATCAGTCAACTCATGATTGCTCACAATCCTTTTCATGTGATTCTCAAAGGCATAATCATTTGCCTCTTATTATGACAACATAGCAACTTTTCTCATTCACCCTTTCAGTTATTTGTACTGGCTTTTCCTGGGGACATGGAGCACATTCCCTTGAAGCTATCATTCAAAACAAAACTTTCATGACTCTTTAGAACAGGGTCAACCATGCATCCATGGTATTCATTCAATCTTGGCAAGTGCTATGCTTGCCTCACATTTCACTCATCAGGGCCGCCATATTGGGATTTTAGTATACTTATACTCTTACATCATACATGTGCATCACTTGCACATTTAATATCATTCTTACCTAACTGGTATTAATATCAGGCTTCATATCAAGAAGCTTCACAATGCATTAAATCCATGCACTCAAGCATACACACACAACTAAGTATTCATCATACTAGCTTAGTTTTATCATTAGTGTTCTTTTAGTTAGAGATTACAGTCGGTTACATGACTAATGTCACAGTTATAACTCATACTGATGTTGCCTTCTCTTTATGGAAATAACCAACCATGGTCACTTTCCCTTTTATACTATAATAGCTGGCAAGAAAAAACCTTCTTGCCTCAACTTCTATAGGACTTACCCATCTCACCTTTCCCCTGGTCATTAGGAGTTATATACTCTGATTTTAATATAAAGAAATAATTATACTACCAAGGATCCTACCTGATTCTATCAGATTCCTTTAATCCCACAAAGGTATTAGCCATTATATAATCATCCATCATCAGTGCCCGAGGTTCCAACTGCCCATGCTTAGAGGCAATGTCACGAACGTCAGGTCATCCGCCTTTCGGGCTTCAACTACCCTTGACAGAACCCTGCCACCTTTAGCTATCCACATTCAAGTCTTATTATCAATGTTAATTAGCATATCCCTACTCAGGTAAGAGTAGTTATCACTTTACAAGGGTTAAATAAATTCTTCTGCTGAAATTCAACAAGAATTACCAAAATCACAGGTTCAATCTGCAGTCCTTTTTCCTCCAAGAGTAAATGCAGATAACAATACCTCTTTATGTGACTCTTGCATGAACCCAAGCAGGCCAAGTGTTGTAACTATGCTCTGATACCAATTTGTAACACACCCACGATGGGGCATAAAATAAAAAAAATTATTTTTCCTCAATTAGTCGAATCCTCCATCCATGGTCTCTAATCCTGGTCAATGGACCTTCAAAATTCTTGAGCTGAAGAAACTCTTCGGTTCTCTACTGGAATCTCTAAGAAATCGATCCATGGGTCTTTGCGAGACTTCACCCGTGCGAACTAGCACTAGGCACAAGCCCCCTCCACATGACCACTACCCGTGATCACAAGCCTAACTAAAAGGCACGTCATGAAATCACGTATCGGGTCCTTGCGTGTGAGTCACCTCAACTCTTCCGAGTTCCAATATCTTGACAGGGACCTAACACTTGCTAGCTCCTCCTTCATATGACCACCGGCTGTGACCCGGGGCTCAACCTCAAGCACTTATCGGGACTTTGTGTTTCACGAAGTTGGAGGGTCACTCACCTCCCTTCTCCCGATATCCGAAATGCCGATATCTCCTCGCCACAGATCAACAGTCCCGATTCTTCCATGATTTGACAATCCAGATCGCATCGAGATTTTGCGTATCAGAACTCCCGATATGATTCACCTCCATTCTCTCGACTCCTGAAATACTGATTTCCCGATCGGAGAATCCTCTAGGTGTTAGCTCCTCCCGCTAGGCTCCTTTGATTGAGACATTTGGGCGATAACCTAGGGCCCAACTACCAAGATCTTTGGGACTTCATGTTTCATGTCTCCCGAGCGAATTTCACTTCTCCTCTTTGAAGTCCAATATGCAAACTCCCTCCAAGAACCAATCTACGGTCTACACTCTCCCTTCGATCAACGACTGCGATCAAATCGCGAGTTCACATCTTGGGTATTTGGATGTGAGTCCACCTTGACTCTTTCGATCCTCGATCTCCCGATAGAGTCAGATCAATGGTCCATGGTCTTCTGTGATCCAACGGTCTTGATCTCCTCTCTCGCGAATCGATATTTCATGTTTCGCGACTTTGGAGGTTGGCTTACCTCTGTTTCCCCGATTCCTGATTTCCTAATATCCACTTTGCAGATGAACGGTCCAAATCCCTCCTTCGATCAATGACTGTGATCCTTTTGTGAAATCGGACTTCATGAGTTCTCATGACTCCTATCTCTGACTTCTCGAGTTGCGAATCAACGAAACACTGATCTCTCACCATGTGTCCCTTCTGAATGGTCGACTAGGATCCTTTCACGAACTCAGACTTCACGATTTTTCTCTCTTGTGTAACTCCAAAAAGGTTAAATCTCATGCACTTTCCTCTAGATACAATGACTGTTGGTCCATGCGCTCCAATCTAACCGATGAGATCTGATCTCCTCTACGTTCGTTCCTCGTCATCTGGACTCTGATCTGACAGTCCAGGTGGGTCCTGATAGATCCTGGGATCTACGACCCAGATCACATCACGATTTTGGGTTTCAGAATTCAAATGATCTGTCCCTTTCACGATGATTATCAACATTCATCAGACCTATGAAGGCTGAAGAAGTCGAGGTGCTAACGCCTGCATTGCTTCCTCAAATATAACGACTGTGATAGACCTCAGATCTTCTCGAATGGATCTCGTCCGTTCAACTTCCAAATGAAAGGATACTCCCTTTTGATACTTGAATTTCTTGCTATCCCTCCTGATCTTTGTTAGTTATGAAGGACCTAAGAGCATTATGCTCTTTCTACTGGACTTAACACTTAGAAGAATTTATGCGTGCCCCTTGCACTCATTCATCAAGTCTATAACTTAAGTGGTTCTCGGTTTCTTCTTGCCTTACAGATAGCCTGTGCATATCTGCACTACCTCTCCTAAGCGTAACATACTCTATCCTTCAAGGGACTTAGAATGACTAGGAGGGTTGACATGCGTTCATGAAACTGTGTCCAAGGTCGACGAACATACAATTTGTGATTCTAGCTTAAGCCACCACAGGATGCAAGCATTTACGAGTATGAAACATGTCCTATCCATATGATTTCCTACTTCCCTAATTTCACATTCAGGTAGATATAAAGAAGGAAATATAGTATAAATCATTAAGCAAACATAACCATCCCTGCAACAATCATAGTATATCCAACTTTAACTCACAGTACCACTTAAATACACAAGATATGCGATTACTTATCTATTACAGGTTGCCGCCAACTAATTGACTGTGGGTATTCATCTTTCCACCCGACCATAGGATCAAAGGCATTCATTCTTAGCACTCTAGCCACCCCCGTGCCAAGCCATGATATCACTAGGGAAATCTCGCGGTTCTCAAGGATTCTTTCTTTGTTTTAGCTGCTGCTCGGATTCTGTTCTCTGTGAACTTTCAAAGATTTCTCTCTCTATTATGGCCTTGGGCGAGGCTTATCAGATGATCACTCAACATCAATCTCGCTGTCTTCTTTTCATGATCCTTTGGAGAGCTCTGCACATTCTCCTTACTCCCTTTTTTTATTATATCTTTTCCCTAGGATGGTTCTCGACCCATCCTGTTCCTTCTTTTAGAAGGAAACTTAGGACAACTTGGACAACTTGGCTGAATATCCCTTTATTTTCAAACATTTGACACCCGTTTCCTTGCAAAGCTCTAAACCAAGCAACAAAGCTTCTTATTCAGCCACATTATTGGTAGCATCACATTCCAATCTATATGCGAACTTAAATTCCTGACCAGATGGAGATTCAATGACCATTCCAACACCTTTCCCAGCTCTAGAAAATGTACCATCAAAATGCATGTACCACACCTCGTTAACTCTTTCCTCTTTAACTTCTTCTTCTATGGGCCCTAAAGAGTTAGACAAGATGGCATAGTTTCCAAGGTAATCTTCTTTATAGTTTAATTCATTTCTGGGATTCTTTGGGTCTTCTACATGATACCTTCTTTCCAATTCTCCGTTTTGTTTAAACATCACCCCATCTGGAGTGGGAATGGCGGCATAAGTTAAATCCATTTGTATATTACCCCCCCAGTCTACAACTATTTTTCTTAAAAGCAACAAACCCCAAGCATCTGGCACATCTATCACTACTATTTCCTTTTCTATCATGATGTCTGGGTAGACAACCAAGTGTACTTGTAAGATTTTTATCAAACCATGCACCTTAATCATTTTACTATCCATGACACAAGTGTTATGGTAAGGCCTTGAAATCCTCAAATTTAATTGTTCCATCACTTTCTTTGTCATAATATTTGAACTTGCTCCTGAATCAAGCATGCAATTGTGAAGAATATGGTTGTTCACAAGCAGAGAAAGGAAATAAGGTTGATTCTTTTCGTTTCCCCTATCCCAATTTTGAAAAATCACAGGTGCATCATGTTAAGCTATTGTCGGTGGCCTTTCAATATTGTTCTGTGGAGGATCTTCTATGATTTTGAGTAGTTTCTCCCTTTGAGATGGAATCTTCATAATTTCTACTACAGGGACCAACATTTTTTCATTATTCAACCACCCCCCTAAGTCAATATTTAATTATGTATTTGTAGGAACAATTGATTTAGGAGGGGGAGGAGGTAGCTTAGGAACACTTTTTTGAGGCTTGTCTTGATTCTTAGTTCCATTTATTTGGTAAGCAAAGCCTCTATATCTAGCCAAATCTAATACTTGCTTGGGAGTAGGTTTACGACCAAATGTTTTTGTTGCTCTATCCACTACACCATTCATGCAATTTACATATTCACCATGCTAGGTTAGTTCCATCCATTAATTCATGCCAACATTATATTTTCGACCACACATGTTAACAATTTTCTGATCTAGAGAACCCTTCTTCACCACAAATTTCAAGGAATACTGGGCAAGTTGATTCTTCGTGAAATTCCCCAGAAGGCCTACAATAAGGTGTAACTTGGTGATCAACCAAGCTAGTAGACTCAAAAGGATTTGGTGGTCTTTTCTCTTGAGGTGGAGGTCTCTTTGGTCATTTATCATTTGGCTTGTGATGAGTTCTACTATATTGAGCCCTCTCCATGGATATCAACCTATTTTATATGGCTATGAGTTGATTACCATGGTTAACCTCCATTTGCTTAATTAATTGAGTGAGTTCCTTAATGCCATCATTAGAAGACCCTTGATTTTCCACTTTCTTATTCTTCTCCTTAATGGGTTTGCAAGAAGCCCCCCTTGAAAAACCTGGCGAATTTGGCTTCCTAGCATCTTGCATATTCTTCTCTATTTTGATAACATACTTTTGCGCATCCTTTAGAGTTGTTGGATATTTATCCCTCGATTGATATATGATCTCTCCCTCAAAGGATTCCATATAATGAATTAATATTAAGGCATCAAGAAGCTTAATAGTTTGAAGGAGGCTTTTAAATAAGTTGTCAAATTTTTTTGTTGAATTCCTCCATTGTCTCATTTTCCTTCTTTTGACTAGAGCTAAGGGAAACCAATAAATGATGATTTTCCTTTTGACCACCCCATCTTTCATTGAAGGATTTTTGGATTTCTGCCAAGGTGCTAAATTTGTTATCATCTCGTTCCATGAACCACTCTAACGCTTCCCCCTCCAGAGAATACACAAAAAGTTTCATCTTGACATCTTCATGAATGTGACAACTACACCATTTTAGGATGCACATGTTGAAATTCATGATGTGAGATCTGGCACTAACAACATTGTTTCCCTGAAAATAAGACAATTTCTCAACAACTTTGTCAGGAAAATGATGAGGATAGCCTTGAACATTAATGAAATTACATGGACTCAATGGATCACCCATAATTTTTGTAGGATTAGTTGTTGTAGGATTATGTGTTGTAGGATTATTAAGTGTAAACAAAATATGTATGTCAGAGATTGCTTCTTCTCCAAGACTTTCAAGGAGCCTATGAGGAGTTAGTCTGTTTATTCTCCTCCTATACACCCTTTCAAGTTCAGGGAAAGAATTAACCCACCCTTGCAGGTTTCTCCTGGTAGGATGCCTCAAAGAATGATTAAGTGGAGTCGCCACTTGGAGACTAAGCAATGTCAAACAACACAACTCAGGTTTAAAAAATTAAGGAAAAAGTTTATTGCTTATTTTTTTAAAGCATTAATTAGATTTTGTCAATTAACGAAGGATAAGAGACTTGTCCCCGACAACGGAGCCAAATATGTTATTGTCCTTATACACACCTACAAGCGTGGAGAAGTATCCAACCCACTTGGTGTGTCCTTGGAGGCACAAGCCTAAGTCCAGATCCATTGTCACCTCTATATGGACCTCTTCCATCTAGGCTCACCCTTAGGGAAGCCAAGGGGGGTAGACCCTATTTAACTACATTAAGTTTTGATTAATGATTTAGGAGTTAATTTGGTTTTCAGTTAAGGAGACCCAACCCAATGACAAGCAAACAATGCAAATGCAATTCTTTTAATGACAGACAAACCTTTTATTTTACAATACAACAAATAGGCCAGTGCCTAAATATACCCTAAGTTCACTTATTGAGATATGCAATTAAAGATATTTCTACAACTTGAAATAAAGCATGGAATATCTACACAATGAATTAACAATGAAATGATTTTTTAACTTTAGACAATTATTTCCAAATGAATAAAGAATACTTATAACCAAAAAATAAATATGTTTAAATACATGTAAATATCCACAATGAAAGAATTTGCTGAAAAGTAAATAGCTTGAAATATAAGAATTCTTGGAAAGTAAAATCGAATGGAAAGTAAATTTCTTGAAATAATGTAGCAAAACTTGTAGTGCAAATGTTGTGAAAGTTGTGTTGGTTGATTTTAATAAGTTTTAGGTCTCTCTTGAGCTTAAGGGATTAAATGTGAATTGTTGCAATCCTAAGCTATGTGACTACCCCAAATCCTTATCCCTTCAACCAAAAGGAAGTGCTGGGCGCTCAAGAAGAAGAACAAACAAGGTTCTTCCGTAGCTCCACATGTCAAATCCAGAATGCTTGGGTGCTCAACAAGGGGGATATGTAGTGTCGTGAAACCGTCCCCGACTTCAACCCCTTCTAGCCTCCCAAGTCACCCTATTTTGGTGGTTGAAACAATAAATAGATTGAGTGCCTAGTTAATCTAGCCACACATTCCTTTTCCCTTTCTTGTTATCCAAGATCCACAAAGTGGCAAGGAGAGGGAATACATGGAAAAAGGTGGGGCACCAATTCAATTACTTTGCAATAAAGAAAACTACACTAGCCTTCACGATGTTTCAAGGTTGGAAAAGCCAAACACAATGCAAGGTGTGAGCGGAAATTAATAAATGAAATGAATTGAAAACAAAATAAAACAATGGCTAGCCACACAACTTTTAGCAACCTCAAAAACAAAGGTGGAAAAAAATAGATAAATTAGCAACCTCAAAAACAATGGCACAATGTGGAGGACAAGCCTACCGATTTTGTGCCAAGGTGGGTGAAAGATAATAACTTGAAAGGAAAGAGATAAACTAGCCACACAACCTTCTCTTTGTGGGATAAGTGGGGAACACAATAATAAGTAAAAACATAAAAAATAAATTCTACTCTAGCCTTCATGATTTTGCATGGATGGCAAAGCCAATCACTATGCAAGGTGTGGGCAATAAATTACAACTAAATTACAATATTAGATTTTGGAAATAAAAGTGAGAATGCAATCCCAAGTGACTCTCTTGGGATGCTTACAATGCTTTAGAATATGAGAAATGGAAGGGGGTTTGGTACAAAAACTATTGGATGCTTCCTTGAGTCTTTTGGGACAAAAAATGAGGAGCACCTCCCCTTGACCTGGCGAAAACCTGCATAAAACAACAAGCTTTTCTTGCTGGAAAATGCTACAAAAGAATTTGAAATTATTAATTTCTATTAGTATATAAAACATAAATTAAAATGTAAAAATATGAACATAAAAATGAAGTTTAAATGACAATTTCAGACCAAAGAAATGCTTGAAAATAAGAGGAAAGGCTGGAAATGAGAACAAGAAAATAATTGAAGCATAGGATGGTTGGATAAGTGAATTTTCAGATCTGGAATTCACTCCTCCAAGCCTTTGGTGACCTGCAAATGAGTAAATTCTTTCTACACAATACAATAAGGAGGTGAGTGCATCTAAAATTCTTGCAAAATATTTTCCAAACTTAAATAGAAACAACCACACAACTAATATCAATACTACTACCAATTCTTCCCAAGCAAAACACTTTGCTTGAGTCTCCAAGTTAAACTAATGAAATCAAGAAATAAAAAATTAGAATGTAGCAATATCACCTCAAGAAAACACCATGTAACAACACCAAGAACACTCCCAATGCACACAAGAGATCCTCCAAATCTTCTTTTATTATTCACAAAACGTTACTGCAAATACTTACAAGAAGATTTACAATGAGAGAATGGGAGAGAGAAAGAAGAAAAGGGGAGAAATTTGGGTAGCATAGACTTTCTCTGAAATTTGATGATCAAAAGAGGAGGGGAGGCCTTTCTTTTAAGGGATGAAGGCAAGGTAGACCCCTCTTGCATGCTTTACAAGTGGCAACCATGCAAAAGGGGGATCCACTCAAGGGGGCACACCATAGGAGAGAGGGGCGCACTTTAGGAGAGAGATGTGAGTTGTGAGGGGGTGGCTCCCCATTTCTAGTTGTCTAAACCTATAACCTATCACCAAGGGGGGTGCCCAAGGTGTGGGGTCCCTCTCCAACACTTCATTTTATTCCTTTGCTAAGGTTCAAGAAGAGGGGGACACACTTCCCCTTAGGGAAACTCAAAAAGAGGTTAGAAATTGGATTGGGGGGGTCCTCTTTCAATTTAGAATGCTTTCCTAATATAGGAATTACTTTAGGAATCATTTCCCCATCCTTTTCCATGACTTTAGTCACTTTTACAAAATTTGGTTTTTTCACCTTAGCGAATTAAATGATGGTTTATGAATGACTTGGAATCCTAATGGACATTGACCTAGAAAATCTTGTCCAATTGAGATGAAACTTGGTCCAAGGGTGTAGGGGGTCATAATCCCTTTTATTTGAGTACCCATACCCCTATAGAAAATCCCCAAGGACCAAATTTTTACATTTTACATAAAAAATAATTAAAAATTCCCAATTTCTGGAAATTTTAATTATTAAAAAATGCTATCAAAATTTAACGAAATTCCACAAGACTCTAGGAGATGTCTAGAATGATCATTTAAAAAACTTATAAACCTTATTTAACCACTGGTATTGATCATTATAATGCCTTTCACTACTTTGGAGGATTATTTGAGTGAAAAACTCAAGGATAATTAAAATCGTTGGTACGCAAGATTAATTACCTGAGGAAAAAAAAATATTCGATGAAAGGACTTTCCTAATGATAAATTCCTAGGAAAATAACCTGAAAAATGATCCATGCTAACATATTACATCATTATCCCACGCAGGGGAGTGGACATTCCGAGTACAAAAAAGTGATGGGGGCAGAATTGCCCTGCTGAGCCAAAAGTATTTAAACTTGTTGTACCACAAGGTACATATCTTCATAGTACATGACGTTAACCCCTAGTCGAAATAGGTGGTCAACACCACCTATAAGAATGGGTTGACAAAGCCTCTTGTAGTTATGATTGCTTCTTATATAAAGGCTAAGGCCTATATGAAAATTCCTTGGGATTAAGGAAATGATTGAGAATCGCTATGGTCAGCTCAATTGATATTGCAATGGAGGAGACCCGCCATTGGATATCCATTTAGATATGAGTAAAATAATTGTGTGACTAGAAGGGATGAATGGGTCCAAGATTTGTGAAAGATATCACAGGTTTAGAAAATAGAGGTGACATGCATCTGCTAAGAAATTTTGGAATATGACTGCAACGTGCAGGCTACTACAGTATGTAGAACAATGCAACTGAAGCTCAATGAAGAACACAATTAGGATGCTAAATGGTGAAGAATATGGCCAAGCAATGTAGCCACGATAATGAGGGGGAATCTCTCAAGTTATATCTTTATATCTGATTCTTTATTAACTATTGAAAAATGTTGTTATATGCTGCTAATTAAGAGCATGGGCATGATAGAAAGACAAAGGAATGATAGTTAGAATACATATGAATTTATAGGATAAAGAATAAAATGCTAGGTGCATATAGATATGTTGCAAATGTATCTGATAATGATGATCATACATATAACATGTATATAGACTTCGTAAGAAGTTTGCTGATATAAACTTCCATGAAGAATAACCATGAATTGATGATGATTGGTAACCAAGAATGGTTGACAACATGGATGTAGATGTTGGGGATGCTATATATAGCCTTGGGAGGATAAGGCTATGGACAATAGGATGTTTATCTAGAGTTGGATGGAGGAGTGAATGAACTTCCCCAAGACACCAATGGATCATATATCATTCAATGCTAAATTACGACCATACAAACATGGTCTGGTATGCTCAAGTGATGAAGGGGAATCCGGGTAATCATTCCCTCAATAAAATCTTGATGAATGAAAATGATTTGAGGCATGTAAAGAAAATGGGAATTTGTACTTTCTATGCACTGGGTAATTATGTGATTACCTAAGTGATCCATGACATATGGAATTCTTTTGTAGCAAGTGTGCAAGAGAGATCTCTTGTTGGTTGTTTCCATGTGAAGGAAGGAAACATATGCATGAGTATGCATGTTAGACTTTTCATGTGAATGACTGTAACATCTCATTAAGAAAGGATGATATTCAAACAAAATATAAATGTTAAGAATGACATGGAAAGTGTGCAAGAAGAACACATACATGTTGGCATTTATGTGTATGTATGCTCAAGGGTATGGTTTGACTACACTATTGAGATGCCTGATGTGAATGCATGCATAAACAAGTTGAATGTGGAGTAAGAGTAGTACTTGTCATGTTTTGGGGCATTATTGATGTCACCTAGCTGACCATTTTTTGAAGGGTTTGATTTGTTTTGTTTGAATACTAGCTTGAAGACTTTGTATGCCATTCTTCAGAAGGAGCCAGTTGAAATAGTAAAAGGGGCAAGTGAGAAAGAATGCTCTGTTCCCATGAAAGAAGACAATATACCTATGAATTATGCATTTAGAATTGTTTTATGTGAATCACCGCGAACAAATCATGAGATAGACTGATTTTAAGTTGAACATATGTACTTATGTAAATTATAAAAGTGTGCTAGTTGTAGACATGCACACATAATGTTGAAACCTATGATTGAGTGCATGGAAGCACTATGTGAATGTAAGATGATAAAATATATGCACATGTATGAATGTGTTGTTTGGATGCATAATAAGAATGCATGAATATACTATTTATGAAAATATTGGGTAAATTATTGAAATGATAGAGTTGTTACTAACTCATGAGTTGAGATCATTTCAAGAGATAATGGATATGCAACAAGAAAGTTGCATTGCTGAAGTAGTTTCATGTGGATGGACTATGAAAAGAACCTATCAAGAGGACAGGGCCATGCCAACTAATGAATTATCATAATTAGGGTGTAGTGGGTTGTAGAAACTTATATGTATAAGAATATTGGATTACATTTTGAAGACATGCAAATGAAATGCTAATCGCTTTGATTTATGCATGGTTAATGTGCATAATACACTTCATTTGAAATTTAATTTGTGAACTAACCCTGATGTTAGTATGCTAATTGCATCCAAGGAAGGAAGGCTCTAATTGAGGAACTCTTGAGATGAACTTGACTGGAATTGGTCAAGGAAAAATGGAGCAACCAAAAAGGAACATAATGCCAAGAGGTTCATGAAGAGAACTCAACCATGCTGAGAATCCCATACTGTGCAGAGGAATTGGAAGGGATAATCCCTTGAACCCTTTCTTTCTGAATTATTTGTATTTTCTTCAAGGCTGAGAAGGCTGACATATGTGTGGTTACCTTAAGCATGAGAATGCTTATCACTGCATAAAAGTAAAAATAGTTGAAGTATTTTTATGTTGCACTCATAACACATTGATGATAATGTGGTAGAGTGCAGATATATGTGTTAGGGAATATATGATCATGCTTGATGATTTTAAAAGTGTTATGGAATTTACATTATGATTGGCATGACAAATTATATGACCGTGATGGTGATTGTCATGTGTAGGAAAGATTGGAGCTGGTGAGGAGACAACCTCCCATAGTGGACAACCTCGTGCAAAGGGCAGAGACAAGAGGTTGTTGATTGAAGGATTGATGAAGGGACCCTATGAGTTCCCACAAAGCACCAACTATTGAGGTCACATAAAAAAAATTGATAGCATCCATACATGTATATAAATTGATCATGCCAAAGTAGCATGTATCCTGAGAGGAATTGGGTAAGAATTCCTTTGGAAATTGTTATATCCTGGTGATATATTCATGATTTTGATTGAATACATGCATTTCATTGATACCCAAGTAGGGTATAATTCAAGAAAGAGAACCTGAATGAAAGAGGAATGAACCTCTGGTAGACAAGGATGGTTAGAATCCTTGTGTTGAATTCATGAAAATATATGTCATGTTTGCATTGATTAACCAAGGATGAATGAATGATTGTTCTCATAAGTAACATATATGTAAAATGAATTGAGGAGATGGAAGTATATAAAAAAAGGGGCATTTATTAAACTTCCCTTATGGAAGGTGTTGGTCCTAAAGTCTGCACTTGACTACTAAAGGGAAGAGCTAGGCCACCTCAAATTATGAATGGTTGTTTTTTTTATTTATGGGTCAGTTAGAGGGTTGTTTTACTAAGACATGAGCATGGTTGGGTTGGCCAAATGAAATGGACGAGGGTCCTCCTTGGCTGGTGGCACACTAAGGATAGACAAGTGAGACAATAAAGGTAAGAAACAAAGAAAAACAACAAACCATTCGATGAACAATCTGCTGCTAGAAGTTTAAGTCTTAAAATGTCATTTAAAGGCATTAAACATGTACCAAAAACACAGTTACTCCCACAGGTTGCAATAAAAACCAATCTTTATCAAAGCATAACTATTCTCACAGGTTGCATATTAATAAAAACATGTTATACAATAGTTGAAGGAAAAGAAACGTACTTTGCACAAATCGAAACTATATTCAAGATAAGGGAAATGCATACGAAATTGGACAAAAACACACTGTCATCAATAGTATATTCACAAGGTAGAGATCTTAATCCATGCACAGAACAGGTCCAACCAATTTTTGTATTGATATTTTTCTCCCAAAAAACGAACCCTTCTAACATACAAAAGATGCCTATTTATCACAGATGTGGAGGCCCTCAGCTAGTGTGGAACTGAGGCTTAGCTCTACACATCGACTGTAAAACAACTTATTAAATTAACTAAAACACATTGTTGGAGTATGTTAATGAATACTCCGAACTTGACTTAACAAAAAAGGAGTGGTTATTATCACACAAAAAAGACCACTTATTATGCCTAAATTTAAAAGAGTTTTGCAATTGAACAATTAAAAACTGCTACTAGCACTGAAGCTAGACTGATGCGCATGTTGGGGTGAACCAAGATTTGGCAGGAAATGACTGGGAGTGAAAGAACTGCGTTCTGTATCGAGAATTGGCATGCAACACGCTATTGGAGGCCACTAGGATATAGTTGAATATGTTGGTAGTGTTTTTCCCCTACTTATCCCCTGGACAAAAGAAGCAAGTCATTTGGCATTTTCTAGAGTCTATGATATTATTTCTGTAGTCTGGACTTGTAGTTTCCCCAATTCTAGTTTGGCACCTCTTTTTCAACATTTCAAAATGTGCAATAAATGTGGGTGAGATACTTTGTAAATCTAACGTTCGGGGGCTTTGGAGCACATAATATTCATATCTCCCAGAGGCCCAGACTCCCAGAGTCATTAACCACCACTTATTCCTAATTAACCCAGGATTTATCCTTAAACATTTGGTGTTTCGAAACTTTGACAATTTGGGGGTTCAGGAGCTGTGAATGTTGAGTTTGAGAATCTCCTAGAGTTACACTGCCATGGAGTGACTTGGCAGCTCAGGACCCACTTCAACTGTTTGGGACTCCGATACTTCAGGGCTCTGACACTTTAGAGGTTCGGAGAACTGTGCTTGCTTTGAGTTGAAATCCCGCATAGTGCAATCTCCTAGAGTGACGTGGTGGCCTGACGTTATATTGCTGACATGTCACATAAAGAATGGTGACATGTGTCACTTGAAATAGTACAGATGATGGACCCAAATATGCTTGAAATGAGTGCCACGTGTCATGATAGGAGAGTGCCACGCATCATGATAGAAGAGTGCCACATGTCAGGGACTGATGGACACCACCTGTCTCCGACTCTTCAGGATTCGAGAGTTCTTGAATGCAAAGTCTGGATACCTCCCAGAGGGCCGAACTTGCAAAGTGATTAGCCAGTGCTTACCACTAATTAACTCGGGATTAAGCTGTGTTTAACATTTAAATATTTTGGGATTTCGAGAGCTCCGGTGCTTTGGGGATTTAGAGGTTTGCATTTGCTGTGAATTGAAATCCCCTGGAGTGATAATATCCTAGAGCTGACATGTCAACATAATGTCACTATTGCTGATGTGTCCGCATGAAAGAGAGTGACACATGTCACCCATAAATGAGTAGATGATGTAACCCAAATGGCTTGAAATGAGTGCCATGTGTCGACGATCGATGGATGCCACGTGTCACCATGGATGAATGCTACATGTCAACATAGATGAACACTACGTGGCTCCGACATTTCAACATTCAAGATTTTTTGAGTGCTAAGTGTGGAGATCTCCTGGATGGATGATCTCACGAAGCGATGCGGCGGTTCGACATTCGAGAGTTTTTGACAAAGATGAGCTCGGAAGTTTCGGCGCCAAAGTCATGGAGTGAAGTTGATGTAACTCTGCAATTAAACCTCACACATTTCTGGAACCCCAAATGTATGAGAGTCATTGATATGATCGACCTGTTGGATCTTTACTGTTGAAAATTTACCTTGTCTGTTTTCACAATCCATGCCCGAAAATGACTGCTTTGAATTGTTGTGTTTTGTTCACGGGTGTTCCCTGTGCGTACAAAAAGGATTGGTCGACCTGTTGTGAGCTCAATCAATGAAAAGCACAATGACAAGTATTCTAAACCAAATCGCAACATGTAATTATCCTTCAAGAAAAATAGGAAAAGAATGTGCAGCGACTCAATCAAGAAAGAAAACAAAAGAAACCAAGTCATTTAGAGAGGGAAATTGACTCAACCAACCAGACGGGGAATGATTTTCAAGAAGGTATAGGGAAAATGAGGCAGGAGGGGCAGGGGTGCAGACTTAGGTCTCAACAAAAGGAAAACCTTCTTGTATCCCAAAAGAGTTGTGAAAATAGTAAAATGGAGTAATTGAAGTAGCCATGAGTATTAGCACCTTGGATACCAATAAAGGATTATTGCATGGATGCATTTATGTGAAATTTTGAATTCATGATTTTGTTATGTTGATTTTGGGGTTATGGTCTATTGAAGACAAGATAAATACCCTTGTTTTGGCAATGAATTCCAGTAAAGTTATCCATGTGGTGAGGTGAGTGACTGAGTTTCCAACTCACCATGGTGGAATACATGTGGTATTTTGAAATCAATGCAGGGTTGCATTGTGTAGACATGGCCATGGGTATTGACACAATGGTTTATATTATTGGTGATGTTTGATCACATTATGAAAGGCTTGGTATGCTAGATAATGCATATGGAAGGAATGCCAATTTATTTCCATTTAGATATGATTAATGGACAAGAGTGATTTAATTGTTAGTATGCACAATTATGAGATAACTTGGTGAGCTAGTGTAAATGTGCAATGAAAGTATAATGCGCATGGGTATTGACACAATGGTTTATATTTTTGGTGATGTTTGATCACATTATGAAAGGCTTGGTATGCTAGATAATGCGTATGTAAGGAATGGTAATTTATTTCCATTTAGATATGATTAATGGACACGAGTGATTTATTGTTAATATGCACAATTCTGAGATAACTTGGTGGGCTAGTGTAAATGTGCAATGAAAGTATAATGCACATGGGATATTAACAATCTGTTTGGTTGACTGAAAGTTGAGAAATTGCAGGAAGGAATGGTCTTGGATATGGCATTGTTGTAAGTCCTTAAGGAAGGCCTATGCCTACTAGTGCATGATCCAAACCATTATGAGAAGGGATCTCATATTTGTGAAATCTGAGTTCCTATATGGAACAAATATGAAAATTGATAAGTGGAATTGAAATCTGTGGGAAACAAATTTGAAATATTTCTAATTGAAATTTATGATAACATATCACAATTATTGTATGCATGTGATACAGGTGAGATGACAAATATTTCCTAAATATGTAACATCCCTGCTATAATCCCCAGTTTAATTAATGCTTAATGTAGATATAATGTGTGGCTACAACCAATCGATGTAATATGTGAATTGTATTTCTGAATTTTAATTAAAAAATGTGATTCCAACTGCTAGGGGACGCAGATAGAAATGGGGGTTGATTAATCCACAATAAAGGGGAGGTTCTAAGAGGATATCTAAGAGAGGGGTCCAAGGGGAATTACCCATGTCTGTTAATTCAACCCACTTCCTAAAATTACTAAAGAAGGAAAAAATCAATAATGAAGAGACATAAGCATCAAATATGAACACAAAAACTTGATAACAGAGTTCGTCCTTGGTGGACTACATCTTTGGGTCCTGCTCTCAAATGGGTAGACTTTTCCATTAACTCAGCAAAAGAATTTGGAAAAATAGATAAGTATACTTCATTCTGAAATCAAGCTGCAAAAATATTGCTCAGATTAGAAAAAATACAACACCACTGAATTCGTGGTGTCAAATTACCCAAAAATGATTATCTCCACGCCTCGATCCGACTTTGGCACTCCCAGGCCCAAGAAGAATTTTGTCTCGGTTTCCGAGCCCTACAACCTGAATACGTATGCGTGCCTCCTCCTCTAAGTTCGGGCAGATGCACCTTTTAAGCAATAAACCCGATGTAGATTATATTGAAGGGCCGTTGGCCCGTTGGTTATGGCGTGAGTGTTAAGGAGTTAAGGAGGGAGGAGGTCTCGGGGTCAAGCCCACATGCCTCCACCTTTTGGCTTCACTGTTGTAACAATATATATATATACATAACCAAAGGTCACTCCACTAGTTTTGGCGATGGTTCTATCATTGGTTTAATTTCCGGATTTGGTTAGGTCCCGCCAGATTTGGCGGACCCGCCAAATCCATTTTTTTGAAATTTCCAGTCACGGGTTGTCATTGGGCATTTTCCCACTGCCACGTGGCAATCCATGACTGAGCCACGTGGCAACCTCCTATTCGACCACGTCATCCACTGCATCGTCATCCTGCCATGTCAGTGCCACGTAATTTTACAAACACCATGTCAACTTCCAACTTACCATGCCACGTCACTGTACGGACTGTATGAACTGCCACGTGGAAAAATATTACTGGTCCACGAATCGGTCCAAAAATTCCAAATATGGGTGACACGTGGTAGCCTCTAGTGTTGCCACATCACCATGATGACGTCAACATGACATGTGTCACCTCCTTCTGTTTCCAAGTGTTCTATAAGGATGTTGACATCATCTGTATTGGTGCTGACGTCAACAGTACAAATGCTAACTCATCCCCCTATTGACTGGGCTAGGTTGAACAAACTTTGACCGTAGATATCTTTCGATCCACAACTCCGTTTGACGAGCCGTTTGCACCGTTAGAAATCTTGTGACACGCTCTTTGTGATTATGTCATTTTCACTCAGTTTTGAGAAATTTTAATTTTTTCCCATTCTCTGTCTGCTAAGGCTATTTTGAGCATCCCGAGTTGCTTCTACAAGTTCTGAGTTGTTGTTAGTCTTCTCTGGATCCTTTTTGGATCACGCCTTCCCATTGAGAGCTTTTTGGACCACCAAAATCTTTCATCAATCAACATATAAGTGAGGGAAGAGTTCCCCGACCTTTTCCTTCTCAATCTACTTTACCTTGCTTGGATGTGTATCCTTTAAGCCTACTCGAAGATAATCAACATCAAACCTGCGTGAAGTCCTCGTCCTTCTATCCAGGATGATATCTTACTTTAACTCATCCAAGTACTCAGGAGAAAACTCATCATCTGAAGGTATTGAAACTTCCTCATCTTGATCCATGATCAGAGGAGGCTAATTTTTTTTCAAGTTCTCTACATTTACAATTGAGTAAATCTACATATAAGGTGGAAGATCAAGATGAAAAGCATTGGTACTAGTTTTCTCTAAGACAATGAAGGGTCCATAACGAATGGGATTGAGTTTCCTGCTTTCACCCTTCAATCTCTCCTTGCTGATGTGAAGCCATACCCGGTCTCCAACCTGGAACTGATGATCAACCTTATGCTTGTCATGATGAGATTTATATTGTGCTTGACTTTTCTCCAATTGTTCCCTGACTGCATGGTGCACCTGCTGGATCCTCTGGATGAACTTGTGGGCTTTGTCCTCTGTTCTTTATTCATTAGTGTTTATGAGTCTCTTCATTTGTCATGCACTAACAAGTGTTGTGTTTACCCTCATGCTATGAGCTCTAACAATATATTCCACTCCCCCTTTAGTAAGGTGGTACTTTTTCTCATGACGAAAGAAGATTGTTTTTCTATCGTAAAGATAAGGACTTCCCAACACTATGCCACATATATCAAGTGATACAACATCCAAATCCACTTAATCAATCAATTTTGAAGCAATAACAAATCTGACCCTACATTGTTTGGTGACATTAAGTTTTGATTTATCACATACCCAACCAAGAGGATAAGGCTTCGGATGTGGTTTTGCTTCAAGACCCGTCTTCTTGACAAGTGCTTCAGATATTAAGTTTACTTGGGAACCCAGATCAAATAATGTATCTATTTTAGTGTGTTTAGATACAACTCTTATTTGAAATAATTCATTTCTCTTTCGTTCATCATCATGAGATTCATTATTGGAATTTGAACTAGCATGAAGGGAATCTTTACCTTGTACTCCAACCGCTGTGATCTTTCCTTCGTCTCCTGAATCGGAACCAAGATCTTGTTTCACTGTAGAAATGGTTTTTGTCTTCCCCTTTCCATAGAACTGTTTCAGTCTCTTCTCTGGATGCAGTTTCCAACAATGTTCATCATCATGACCGCTTTTCTTGCAATGCGTGCAAGATGACTTTCCTCCTTCTCTCATTACTGTGGCGGTCTTTTTGTCCTTCCTTTTAAACTTCTTGAAAGGTTTATGTGGGAGATTGGAAGGGTTCATTGTGGGATTTTCTTGAACATGCTTTCCCGTGTTCTCAAGGTGAGTGGATTGCACACAAACTTCGTCAAGACTGGTGGGGTCAAACAAGAGAAAAGTATGACGAATATAACCGCGAAGTTTGCCAATATACTTCATTAAAGTTTCATAAGAATCCAAAGGAATATTTAATGCAAGATATTTCTTCCTAAATTATTCTGTGAAACTTTGTACAGTTTGACCTTTACTTTGCCTTAAAGTTTTCCATTCCATCATTGCTTTGTGTAAATAACCCAATGGATAAAATTGCTTCCTTATCGCTGATTTAAATTCTGACCATAAGGAAAGAAGATTACCACACTTACTTCTGTCCTAAAAATTGCTCTCCCACCATACGAGAGAGGTGCCTTCCAACCGAAGAGAAGCCAATTGCACTTTAACTTCCTCTTCATCAATATGTTGAACACGACAATATACTTCAACCTGTTGGATCCAATTATCTAGCTTTTCAGGATTAGCATCTCCATTAAACATAGGTAAAGAAAATTTTACATCAAGATTTAATAATGGTTTCTTAAAAGAGACTTTATGGCTAGAATGATGAGAATGATGAGAATGATGAGATTGCTCAGAGGAAGAAGAACTAAAACTTGATGGTGAAGATGGAGGCTCAAGAGGGTCTCCTCCAACCCCTTGGTTTACTGAAGCATCATCATCAACATGTGCTTCCTTTTTCTTCCCCTTCTTCTTCATCTTATTCTCATAATATCCATACACTCGTTCGACCATTTCTGAAATGCGATAAAAGACCATATGGAAGTTTTTCTCCTGTTCATCACTCTTGTCTTCTTCTGCCATTTTCTTCCTTCGGGATGCACAACCAAATTCAGGATTGAAAGTATTAAGAGTTCATTCACTCTTCTTATGTTTGGACCTAGTAAGCATTCACACTCAACAATTCAAGTCAAAGACAACTGCTCTGATACCAACATGATCCAGGATCTTTTCATCAAGTGACTTATAAAGAATTGCATTAAATGAGCATAAATTAAAGTGCACCATTAAAGAAGGGAAAATTCAATACTGAAGAGACATAAGCATCAAATATGAACACAAAAACTTGATAACGGAGTTCATCCCTGGTGGACTACGTCTCTGGGTCCTGCTCTCAAATGGATAGGATTTTTCATTAACTCAACAAAAGAATTTGGAAAAATACATAAGTATACCTCATTCTAAAATCAAGCTGCAAAAATATTGCTCAGATCAAAAAACAAACAACACCACTGAATTTGTGGCGTTGAATTACCCAAAAATGAATGTCTCCACATCTCAATCCGACTCTGGCACTCCCAGGCCCAAGAAGAATTTCATCTTGGTTTTCATGCCCTGCAACCTATAATAAGTGCTCAGGTACCTTGTCTCAAAATGCATGCCCGACCTTAAGCATGCATGCCTCCTCCTCTGAGCTTGGGCATATGCACCTTTTAAGCAATAAACCCGACGTAGATTACAACGAAGGGTCGTTGACCTGTTGGTTATGGCGTGAGTGTTAAAGTGTTAAGGAGGG
>ML795851.1:137681-151789 GCA_009831015.1 Picea engelmannii
ATATATATATATATATATATATATATATATATATATATATATATATATATAAACAAAGTCCGCTCCACTATTTTTGGCAATGGTTCTATTGTTGGTTTAGCTACCAGATTTGACGTGGTCTCGCCATATTTGGCGGACCTGCCAAATCCCTTTTTTTGAAATTTCTGATCATTGGTTGTCATTGGGCATTTACCCACTACCACGTGGCAACCTCCTATTCAACCACATCATCCACTACACCGTCAGCCTGCCATGTGAGTGCCACATCATCATACAGATGCCACATCAACTGCCAAATCACCGTACCACGTCATTGTACGGACCATACAGACTGCCACATGGAAAAATCTTACTGGTCCATGGATCGGTCCAGAAATTCCAAATATGGGTGACATGTGGTAGCCTTTGGTGCTACCACGTCACCATGATGATTCCATGCTGACATCAACATGACACATGTCACCTCCTATTCCTACCACGTGTGTTGTATAGATGCTGATGTCAGTAATACGAATGCTAACTCATCCCCTTGTTGACTGGGCTAGGTTGACCAAAATTTGACTGCAATATATTTCAATCCGTAACTCCGTTTGACGAGCCATTTGTGCCAATAGAAATATTGCAACGCGCTCTTCACGATGATGCCATTTTCACTGAGTTTTGATAAATTTTATTTTTTTTCCCTTTCTTTGTCTGCTGAGGCCATTCTAAGCGTCCTAAGTTGCTTCTGCGAGTTCTGAGTTGTTATTAGTCTTCTCTGGTTCCTTTTTGGATCATTATAGGAGAATGCCAGTGGATTGTGGTGGAAATGAGAGACTACCCTGTTTTGTGGATAGCTAGCCCCAACTCGCGGGTGAATTCCTGTTGAGATTTGGAACAACATGTCTATGGTTGGGTAGAGCATCCGTCCCAAGCAACTAGTTGCACAACTTATTTAAAAGATAATTGTTTTATATGTTTTATGTGTTAAATTTAGGAGCTTAATGGTTGTGTATTCACTTTGTATTTAATAAGGATTTATATGTTGCTATGTTGAGTTATTTAAACTACATTTATGTCGATTTTAACATGTTGTAGATGGATTTAAGTAATGGTATCAAACAATAGTTAAATATGTGTGTAATTCGCAGCTGGTAAGCTACAAGAAATTAGTTAGCATATTTTTTATTTTATTTATGAGTATTTTTGCATGTAATGGACCTCAATTGCATTGGGGTATGTTACAGATTAGTATCAAAGCTTCTGTTTCAACACTGGACCCGTATAGCCCAAGAACCAATGTGAATTTGGTAAAATTCATTGTTACATATTTTGTTCTGTGACGGATTTGGGGAAAAATTAATGAATTCTGGAGTGAAAACCCCAGATTTCTTAGAGAATTCAGGTCAGAATTTCCTCATAACCCTCTCAAAGATGATGAAGGACGACAATCTGCAGAGTTGCGTAGTTAAAATTTGACTTGGAAGGTTGAAAATTTATGTTTTAATGGTCGTCAAATAATTTGGATGAATTTTGATGGATTGACGACCGAGATCACTTTTGATATTGAGATCAATGACCCAAATTCTTCATAGATCGACGGTCAGGATTCTTTTTCAGCAGTTTGGAAAATGAAGTATATTAACAGTCAAGATTCATTTTCGACAATTTGGAACATGAAGCAGATCGACGTTCGAGATTCATTTTCGATAGTTTGGAAAATGAAGCAGATTGATAATTGAGATTCATTTTCAAGAGTTTGGAAAGTGGAGCAAATTGATGACCAAGATTCATTTTTGATAGTTTGGAGAGTGGAGCAGACCGATGGTCAGATCGACAAGTTTGGCGAAGTGCTTTGTCCACCAACAAAAATTGTCGATGGTCAATGTTCGGATCGATGAGACTGGCGAGGTGTTTTTTTTGTCCAAGATAATTTGTTGATCGTCGATGAAGAAAAGAGGTGGTGACTTGTCATGCCATGTCAACATCCAAGTGTGATTCCACGTCAGTTAGGTTTCCATGTCAAAATCCACATGTCATTCTACATCAACCTAGATTTCACGTTAACCAAGAAGAGGTCGATGACCGATGGTCTGTTCGATGAAATTGGCGAACTGATTTTGTATCCTAATAGGAAGGACCGATTGATGATGGTCATGTCAACCGGTTTAGCGATGTCTTGAAAAATCGCTTGTCAAAGGAAATAGTCAATGGCTGATGGTTGGGTTGATGAAATTGATAGGGTGTTTCTCACATCTAAAGGAAAATTCCAACCATTGATGGAGCTCAGATCAATAGTCCAGATTGCTTCAACTTGGGTGATCAACAATGGAGATTTACCCGTGGGCTTGGAGAAGGTTCAAAAGATCAATGACTAAGATTACTCCTAATTTTGAGATTGACGGTGCAGATTAGAAGACTGTTACAATAGTAAAACAATCAATTTTTCTAATTTTTTTTTCACTTTTCAAAGGTCTTCAACTTGCAGAGCAATTTTGAGGGCCTAAATGACATTTTTAGGCAATCAAAAGTCACAAGCATTGGGTGTACCAAAAGTACACCCAGTATTTGCAGCTTAAATAAAAGAACTCAGAGATATTTTCAATGAGCTATTACGGGCACAAAAAGAGCTCATATGATCTTTTCAACGAGCTATTCTAGGTTAAAAAAAGAGATTGTATGAGAAAGTTACACCTGAAACTGTTAAGGGTATAATTTCGGCACTAGTTTACTTCTAGAGGGCATAAATCGTTGTGTAGAAGTCCATTTGGGGAATAGGAGAAGTCTATGGAAAACTTATGAACCATAGAAGTTAACCATGGAGCCATATTTGGAATATGGCTAAGTGAAAATGTACAGGAAGAGAAAGAAAACACATGTAGCATACATGCATAAAATGAGAAAATAGTCTAAACTTCCTCAGACCATAAATTTCATCTTGGAGCTCATATTTGAGAAAAAAAATAGTTGTTGGAAAGGTCTTAAGGAGGAGAAGCCATCTATCCACCCATAGTTTTGAATTATGGACTATAATTTTCTCAGAAAACAATAAAACAATTTCACAACAGTTAAAACAAAGCAATGAGTGGAAATTACAGCTTGTGAATGTTGTAACTTTTCGCTCTGAACTCAGAATGAGGCATAAGTATAGTCGTTGGAGAGTTTTTTCATAAATTTAGATGAAGAATAAATGGTAATCTAGTTAATGAAATGTTTTATAGTATGCATGTGATAACAATAATTATTACATGCACATTTCTTATAGAATTAGAGGTACATGAAAACAAATTTGTTTTTTTTATGAGGACTTGAGTTATGGAAGATTTCTAGGAATATTATAGCCATGAGGAGGAGGTTATAGGTATGCATATCAACATGGAAAATGTTGAGACAAAGTCTAATGGAAGAAGAGGTAGGCATGAGCCTATAACTATGAGAAGTCTGTAAAGAGAAGTGCAGATCTATAGAGTGGATAATGAAAGGATTATGAAGAATCCAATAAAGATACTTTAGAGTCTAAATTTGATACATAGTCAAGCCAATAAATACTCTGGCACAAAGCAAACAACTAGTGCTAGATAAGTGAAAGCCTCTAGATCCCATAGCAGGTGGGATGATTATATGAATTACAGGCAGTCAAGGAGTATGAGAAGGTTCCATCATTCCCCATATAAATCCACTAGGAGAGATCATGCAATTTTGGGGCCAAGAAGCATCCCAAGTGTGTCTCTTGTCGGGAGGTAGAGGAGAAGGCTTGAGTCAGACATCTTGCAAGGTTAACTCAGAAAAATCAAGACACCAACTTTCAATGGTGAGCATAGGAAAGGAGAAGAGGCCGAGGCCTGGTTGTTGGAAATGAATAAATATTTCCAGCTGCTTGATTACCCCTCAAGGGTAGAAGCTAGAATTGCAAACTACCACTTTCAAGGAAAGGTAGCCATGTGGTGTGATCAACTTAAGCAAGCCAAGCACCTTGATGAGAAGAAGGTCTCGTGGAGGTGGTTCAAAGGATATTTCCAAGAGAAATATTTGTTCGATCACTACTACAAAATCAAGATGAAAGATTTATTTGAACTCAAATTGGGAAGCATGACAATGGATGAATTTGAGAAGAGATTCTTTGAATTGTTGAAGTATGTGGAAATCATAAAGAATGAGAAAGTCAAAATACAAAAGTTTCTAAGTGGGTTACCCTCCTTGTACAGTGACAAGATACAATATGATAACCCAAGAACTTTGGAGGAGGGCATAAGGAGAGAAAAACATCTTTATGAGCAGAGCAGAGGAAGGCCAGTTTTACAAAAAGCTTGGAATGGCAAGGTGAAGGGCAAAAATGATCAAAGGAATACAGGTTTTAAGCCACCCTTTTTCAAAAAAAACTCTCAAGAAAAAAATCAAGGACATTCAATCCAAAAATGAGCCTAGGATGGTAGATTCATTTGGGAGAAGGCCAATGCAACAACCTATGCAATGCTGGGGATGTGGGGGAAATCACTTATATAGGGGATTCCCTCACAAAGGAGAAATGATGAGGACTGTACACAACATTCAGGAGGATAAAACAATGAAAGACATGGGAGGAAACATGCCAAAGATTTATGCAACCTTGTATAATAAGCAAGCATAGTATCAATCCCCCATGATTGATGTGGAAGGTAAGATTGATAACTATTCCATATCAATTTTAATTGATTTTGGAGCTAGCCATAATTACATAAATTCTAACATTGTTGAAATATCTCACTTGCAAAGGAGTAAGCATAAGAAATCTTGGTTAGTTCAGTTAGCCACATGGGCTAAGAGGAAAATCAATGAGTTGGTTAAAGATTGTCTAGTAAACATGAATGGACCCAACGAAAAGGTATAAGTGAACATCATACCATTGGGTTCATATGATTGTATAATTGGCATGGATTGGTTGTAAAAACACCATGATGTCTTAGACTGTTACAACAAGACAATCACTTGTCTTAATGAATAAGGGAAACAAGGCAAGGTTCAAGGCATTCCAAGAGCTGTAGTTGTTAGAGAAATTTCAGCTATGCAGTTGAAAAAGAGATTCAGGAAGGGATGTCAAATTTTTGGATCCCATATAGAAGAGGTATCCATAGATGAAGTTGAAAGCATTGAAGACCATCCAGTCTTAAAGGATTTTGAAGATGTTTTTAGGGAAATCTCAGGACTTCCACCAAAGAGAGACATTGATTTCTCTATCGATTTGGTGCCATGAGTTTCCCCAATGTCCAAGACACATTACAAAATGGGCACACCATAATTGAAAGAGTTGTAGCTGCATCTCGAAGAGTTGTTAAGGAAGGGGTATATATGTCCAAGTGTATCACCTTGGGGTCCCCTAGTGTTGTTTGTAGAGAAGAAAGATGGAACCTTAAGGTTGTGTATTGATTTCAAATAGATAAATAAGGTCACCATAAAGAACAAATATCCTGCCAAGGATTGATGATTTATTTGATCAATTAAAAGGTGCAAGAATATTTTCCAAAATTGACTTGAGATCAGGTTATCATCAAGTGAGAATAAATGAAGAAGCTATCAACAAGACAACATTCATAACAAGATATGGGCATTATGAATTCATGGTTGTGCCATTTGGGCTATCAAATGCCCCAACTATTTTTATGTGCCTAATGAATGGAGTGTTCAGGGAATACCTAGAAAGTTTGTGATTGTGTTCCTAGATGATATACTAATTTACTCAAAGACATAAGAAGAACATGATAAACACTTGAGAATGGTTCTAAAAGTTTTAAGAGAGCATGAATTACATGTTAAGCTAATTAAGTGCATTTTTTTATTATCAAAAGAAGATTTATTACTTGGGTCATATTATTTCAGCAGATGGGATAGCAGTTGACCTCGAGAAGATAGATGCCATTAGAGGATGGTTAGCACCAAAAATGTGATAGGGGTCATATCATTCATGGGTCTTGTCGGTTATTACTGAATATTCATAAAAGGATTTTCAAATATTCCAAGCCCAATTACCTCTTTGCAAAATAAGAGAGTGAAATTTGAATGGACTGCCAAATGTGAAGAAAGCTTTCAACAATTGAAAGATGTATTGACAAGTGTGCCAATATTGAATATTGTAGATCTGGACGAAGACTTTGTTGTCTGCATTGATGCATGGAAGGAAGGGCTCAGTGGATTCCTCACACAAAAGGATCAAGTGGTATGCTATGAGTCTAGACAATTAGAGGAATTGTGCTACCCATGATCTAGAATTAGCAGCCATTATTCATGCACTGAAAATGTGGAGACATTACCTCATGGGGAGGAAATTTGAGCTAAGGATAAACAAATTTGGTCTGAAACATTTATTTGGACAACCCAAATTAAATTCCATACAAACTAGATGGTTGGAATTCCTCAGTGAATATGACTTTGAGATTAATCACATCAAAGGAAAATAGAACCAAGTAGTTGATTCACTCAACAAGAGAGCACATGATATGCATATTGCAGCCATTATCATGTACATGACTAATATGAAAGATAAAATTATTGTAGCAACAAATTTAGATAAACACTATTTGGAAGTAAAAGAAATATTACAAGAAGGAATTTTACAACATAAATTTAAATACCTTGAGCTAAAAGATGATGGAATTCTCATGTACAGAGGAAAGGTATATGTGCCAAATTCCAATGAGTTGAAAAATATAGTGATGAGGAAAATGCACAATGTGCCATATGCTCGACACCCACGATATCATAAAACAAATGAAACTGTAAGAAGCCAATACTTTTGTCCAGGAATAAAGAAAGAAGTGGTTAATTATATAGTCAGGTTCCTAGAATGCCAGAAGGTGAAGACAAAACATAGCCATCCAGCTGGGTTATTGTAGCCATTGCTTATTCTAGAATGGAAGTGGGAATTTGTCACAATGGATTTTATTATTAATTTTCCCAGAATATTGAAGCAATGTGATTCCATCATGGTGGTGGTGGATAAATTAACTAAGGCTGCACATTTTATTCCAATAAAGACTACACACAAGGAAACAAATATTTCAGAAATCTACATGAAATAAGTTGTTAGTATAAATGGGGTGCCTAAGGAAATACTTTCAAACAAAGATCCCAAGTTTACATCCAATTTTTGGAAAGGATTGTTCAAGGCCTTTGGGAAAAATTTAAATTTCAATACAATGTATCACCCATAGTTATATGAGAAAACAAAGAGGACTAACAAAATAATTGAGGATTTTCTCAAAATGTATGTGATAGACCAACCATAAAAGTGGGAGGAATATATCCAGTTAGTGGATTTTTCTTACAATAATGGGTATCAAGCCTCATTAAAAATGATCCCATTTGAAGCATCGTATGGTAGGAAGTGTAATACACCAGTGAGCTGGAATAACCCAATAGACAGAGCTGTTATTGGGGCAAATTTGTTGAAGGAAATGGAAGAACACATGACAAAGATCAGGTAGAATTTAAAAGTTTCCCACGATAGAAAAAATGTTATGCAGACATGACCAAAGTTTTCAAAGATTTTAAAGTGGGATACCATGTATTTTTAAAAGTGAAAGTGAAGAGAAGTTCACTAGCATTAGGAATCTTCCCAAAATTGGCAGCAAGATATTTTGGACCTTTTGAAATATTAAAGAAGATAGAGCTATTTGCATACATGCTAGCATTTTCTGCATCCATGAGAGTGCATAATGTAATTCATATGTCATTATTAAATAAATATGTGTCTGACCCTAACCACATAATTGATTGGATTGTGATCTAGGGGGAACATTGAAGGGATTTCCAGGTGGAACCAATATGTATCCTAGACCGAAAATTCAAAGTGTTCATCAATAAATTCATATGGATGGTAAAGGTTCAATGGAATTTCCGTGGTCCTGAGGATGCAACACGAGAGCATGAAGAAACTATGAGGAGGAATGACAATTTTTTTTTGTCAATTTTGAAAGAAATAGAAGCTGAAAATGCAAGACTCCATTTTTGGGCAGCTAGAGTTCCCGAACTACATCTCATAATTTTTGGTCACCTACACTGATAGCCCTAATAAAATAATGGTGCATCCCAATGGACTGAGGTAAATGAAGTGGGTGCATTCCTTGGGTTAATAGGTTGAGAAGAACGAGAGAATATAGTTGGAACTGCTGCTAGAGTTATGAAATTGTAGAATTTTATTTTTCTAAGCATTATGATGTAAATTTGTATATGTATTTCAGCATGGTGATGTGCACCAAGGATGGTGCACAATTGTAGGGGAGGGGAAATGTAACATCCCCGCTATAATACCTAGTTTAATTAATTCTTAACGTAGATATGATGTGTGACTATGGAAAAGTGATGTAATATGTGAATTGTATTTCTTAATTTTAATAAATAAAATGTGATGTCATTTTCTAAGGGATATAGATAGATATGGGGGCTGATTAATACATAAGATAGCGGAGGGTCTAAGAGTATTTATAAGAGAGGGGTTCAAGGGGAATTACCCATGTCTATTAATTCAACCCACTTCCAAAAATTACTATTGGTATATGAACCTTCTAATTTTTTGATTAAGTGTCCTCAAAGCCAATCATTAAATACATGTAAGAGGGTGGGTGTGAGAAGTCACATCACATAGTTATTGAGAGCATGGAGATGAAGTACAATAAGCCCATGGAAGTGTGTGAGTCAAGCAAGCAAGAAAGCAAGCAAAGAGAGGAAATTCATATGAGGAGAACATACAATTTTTTTGGACAATCATGTTTTGCATGAACAACAAGCAGATAACAAGGAAGAAGAGCATTGGATCTGAAGCAACCATGGAAGGAAAATTGTGGAGCATATTTGGAGCAGAAGAGTGAAATCCCGTGTGATTTTCACTGTAACAACACATGATTGTTGTTGTTTCCTAGTAGTTTTCCTAGCAATGAGCTCCCTTGAGTTTCCCGGTAGTGAGATTCATGGTTACCTATGCCAGAGAGACCCTAATAAATTAATGGGACGCTTGATGGACTAAGAAAAGTGAAGGGGTACATTCCTTGGGTTGGGCAGGTCAAGAGGAAGAGAGCTGGTGGAAAATTGGGATAACTGTAGGAGAATTCCAGTGGGTTGTGGGATTTTTTTAGCTTTGAGTGGACAGTGAAAGAACACCATCGTTTATGGATTGCTAGCCCTATCTCAGTGGTGGCTTGTTGTTGAGATTTGGAACGTAAAGTATATGGTTGGTTGGAATGTCCATCCCAAGCAACTGGTTGCACAATTTATTTAAAAGATAAGTGTTTTATCTTTTTTTATGTGTTATATTTACGAGCTTAATGGTTGTGCATTCACTCTGTATTTAGTAAGGACTTATATGTTGTTGTGTTGAGTTATTTAAAATACATTCATGTAAATTTTAGTATGTTGTAGATGGATTTAATTAATGGTATCAGAAAATAGTTAAATATGTGTATAATTCATTGCTGGTAAGTTACATGAAATTAATTGGCAATTTATTTATTTATTTATGATTATTTCCGCATGTAATGAACCTCAATTGGGTAGGGGTACGTTAAAAAAGGGACAGATGATGACTAATTAGATGGAAAGCATGGGAAAGAGGCTACTATTACAACACCGAACCCCTCTGATATGCCATGATCACCACTAAAATATGATATGCAATGTTAGAGCAAGCCAAAGGGATGCCTTGGTTGTAAGACTTTGTAAGTCTCTGCACTCTTCATGTGTGAGGAAGCTTTCGCAAGATGGATTGCCTGAGGGACTATATAGCAGAGAAGTGGATGCTTAAGCTTGGAGGGTGAGTGACTTCAAGGAAGAAGATACTTGAACGAATAACATGATAGCTGAGATTATGAGCACCGTGGGTATGTATGAGAAAACATTGAGTTGAACTCTAACCATGGAAACCATATGGATGCAAATCCATGATTTCACATATAAGTATTGTGCTAAAAATTATGATTCATCCATAGTTATGAACAACAATAGAATATTTCTACATGAAATTGGTTTCCATATGCATGTTGTTTGATAATTGTTGTAGGCATAGTGATGAAATGCCAAAAGTTTAGAAATGGAACAGGATGTATAGAGAAGGACACTGCTGAAGCAACTGAAGGATGAATATATGATAAGGATTGTTGAGATGAAGAAGCACACCGATGATAGTGTCCCTTTTAAGGCAGAGGGGATTGTAACACCCTATTTTCGCCCAGTCTATAATTATAACTATGACTTAATGTCGTCATGAGTTGTGACATGGATAACTATCTATTATAGGACTAGAATGGACAAGCTCAACTATGTAAATATTTATATTGTTAATGAAATCCTGTTGGATAATTGATGGAAGGGTGGAGCATCGGTACTGACCATGATACTATGATTGGAAACAATTGAGGGGAATGGATTACCTTGCCGAAGAGCCATAGCGCCAATTGTCAAAATTCATATTTGAATATATTTTCCCTCTCTTCTCTTTTTCCCCGAAATCAATTAATGATGGGGGTTGGTAGTTAAGCAACCAACCACCCACAATGAATGGAAGTATGGAGGAATGGATAGGAGAGATGAAGACTGTTAGCCAGGGTACATCAAGTACCCATATCAATCCCCATTATTGACCCACAAACTCCTCTGACACAAGGAAGAGAGACCATGAAGCTTCGAGGGAAGGGAGATAAAAGAAAAATGAAGCAGAGGGGAGTGGAGAGCGAAGAGAAGAGGGAAGAGAGAGCCAATATTGGAGGGAATCCTGTTGTTGAACGCTGAGCAAAGAAGACCACAACCTAAGATGGAAAGAGGGTCCTGAATCTAATTCTTGTTGGATAGGAAACCCACATTGAGAAGGGAGGGCACCGAGGGACTATGTAGAAGTGAAGGGAGTCCCACATGCCAAGGTTATCCAACTGGAAGGAAATTGGGAAAATTCGTGGAGACCTTGACTAGGTAGGTAGAAAAGGGGAATTTTTGTTGTTGATTGCATGTGAAGGAGAGTGGCCTTCATACTCAACCTAACTTACCTTAATAAACCTATTTTCCCTGCTGGTATCATGGTCTGGCACGAGGGTGGCATGTTGTAGCGAGCTTAAGTGCAACATAGCCTACAATTAGGTGGAAAAGCACTCACCCTTAGTCAGTTTGGGTCTGGCTGACAATTTATGAACATATATGTATTTCTCTATGATATGTGTGTACAAATGTCGGAATGGCTATTTATGTTTTGCATTCATGAAATGGTATGAACTCATGAGTAGAATAGAAGAAATGTTTGACTAAAAAATTTCCCAGTATGTTGGGTAATTTTCATTAGTGGTTATCTTCGCCAAATATCTGAGAATAGAATGATTTGAGTGAATATTTTACTCACTTAGGGAAACCACTATTTTTCCGTGAGTTTCCACAACTCAAGAATTGACAATGGAAAGGACCAACCTTGAGGTTGTTCTGTGCAAACCTATGGAAGATGGGTTAATGGAATCAAGGAAAATTAGTTAAGTTCTCTAGGTTAATCCTATTTTTTCATCGACGTTCGAGAGAACTTGAATCATTCATCACCGACCCAGCGTTTCGGCCTGAAGGCCCATTGGAGTTTGAGGGACCTTGTTATTGGTCGAGAAATTCTAAACCCGAAAGGAACGATGATTGTTGATTACAGACAACCTTAGCCGTCATATATTTTGGGAGAAAATTTTCAAAGAGACTCGTTCGGTAGGGGTTTTCCGAATGGATGAGCCCGAAGGAGAAATCCTGTCAGGATTTCGGGTTTCACACTTCAAAAATACCTTGAAGTGTGATAAATTGACATTCCAAAAAGGTGAGTTTGAATGCGAGGATCTAATAATCCAACACACAACTTTAAACCTAAAATGGATACGGGCCATTAGATCGAACATATCTCAATAGTCATATATGTTGAGATCAGGTGACTCCGTAAAAAGGATCACGCAACTTAAAAACCCACCTTGATTTTGATCATTGAACTATGCATTTTTCCACTGTCCAATTTAGTGGACATGCAACTGTATTGAAAGAGGTAAATGAAGAGGGAAGGGGACCCACTCCTCTTGCCACCAATAGCTTAATGGCATGTGGAGGATGTCTTTGGGTACACACCAGTATATGCGAGGTGGTAGTCAGATACATGTGGGACCCTCCATTATCAATGAAAAGTGTAGGGATGTTTTATCCATGCTTACACACTTCCTTCTTAACGTTGAGGAGTTTAGACCTAGAGTTTATATAGAGTTGTACAACACAACCCCCAGAGCACCAACATATCAATCGTTGGCCAAGTACGAGGAAGGTCTCACCTGAGATGCAGAGAGGATCACATAGACCATAAGGTCTTGTGACAGGGATGAAGGCTAAAGACATGAAGAGTAATCATGATTGGCACCCATGAAACTCATATATAACAAATTATTAGGACTAAGAATTATAATAATACACACACATATTTAATTCATACATGATAGACACATAATAGATTCGAACAATTGCATCTTTATTACTAGATCCATTCCATAACAACATAGGTATACATTACGTAGACCATATATGTATGACATCCATAGAAATCCATATCTTCTCTATACAAATCCTCATAATTACAACACACTACGCAATGCGCCTTTGCTAAAAACTCAAACATACAACATACAAGAAAGTATATTCAAAAGAAATACAATATTACAATAGGATCAACGCGAGCTTGATACTAAGGACTTAATGAATCTCTTCTCCTCAACATCTATCTAGCCTCATTTAATATCACTTCTTCCTTTTATAGCTTTCTCTTCTCAGGAGTGTTGTGTCTTTCTATTCCGCTCGACTGAAAAAACTGCCTCGCACGCTTTTGGCATTTGCCTATAATCCACGTAACCTTAAGGAATTGGGGCAATCTTAATTCCCCCGCCAACTCATATTTTTTCAGATCCACAATCCCTTATACTGATTACAGTAATCATTCGAGAGGATTTCTCGATGATTATTTTCTTGATTTTTGGTGTGCATCAAAACTGAGAGCGATGCACGTTCAATAATATTTTAGGCCTTTTGCACACTGTCAAAACTCATCCTGACATGCACTCTTTGTATTTCTTCGCGCATTTCCTTAGGTGCACACAAAACTATGGAATGAGCATGCATAACTTCGTTTGTGCGCATGCACAAAAGGACCCAAAAATTTGGGTGCCAACATGCCCCCACCACTATTATTTGGCTCATCCTCAAGCCAACTATTGCAAGTTCAGAAGGTTGATAGTTTGAGTAAGATAAAATCATCGTTCTGCAAAGCAAGCTATGCTTACGGTCGATCTTGATTAAGATAAAATCATCGATGCAGGCTGTAGTTGCAACTCGATTCAGATATGTGAATGAATCAAACAAATCGCATGGTGAAAGATGGAGTTGGAGTGCATGTGGCAAGATGATCACTCCAGAACCTTTGATGGTGACTATGGAAGGGAATACAGGATTTTTTTAAATCCCACCACCAAACACTGAGCATTGAAGAGGAGTGAGGATCCGTCAAGAGAGAGTATCATTCTATGCTTGTCTTTTTATTCTGGAGGGGCTAGGATGAGCTTGCAGTCTTGGCCTTTCTACTGCGAAGGGGTTAAGGATCCACAACGAGGTGTGAGAGTAGGGTGAGCATCTAAAATAATTGATATATGTATTCACCCTAGTCTCATTGTTGCAAAGATCAGATCCATTTTGATGGATGAGAGGAGGGCGCCTGACAAGCCATTGAGCAAGGTCCCTTCCTATCAACAAAGGGGTTGATGCATGGCTGCTTTTCACATAACTATGTCCTGAGAAAGTTGTTGAACAACCGTGAGTACAGAACACAATTCAAGGAACTATGGTGTACTGAGCTGATACTTGCTAGGAAAGAAAGAGGAGGGACCACGATCGAGCAGTTGGTGACATACTGACATTCGACATGAAAAATGAAGGGCAAGAATTGGAGTTGCTTAGTAGAACTAGAAATAAAAGAGCATGGACATTCTGCTAATCCATGCCATGAAAGGGGAGAGGGGAAATCTAGAGAAAGACACGGGAGGTGGAGAAAATACTAACAAAATGATGAAGGAAGTCATAGATGGAGGTGCGATGGAATGGGGCATGGAGAATTACTCTCTCTC
>ML795851.1:151865-175910 GCA_009831015.1 Picea engelmannii
TATTCGACAGGGGGTTTGATTAAAGAACAAGTAGAAAGTGGTAGTGAAATTTGACTCATTGGGAGATCGATATACCAGATCCACTGTACTGAATATGCTTATTGGGGAATGGGGTGGTATAATTGACTGTGTACTCATGGCATGTGTGAAATACCCAAAGTGGATTAATTTCCCTTTCAATGGATTGAATCACTAGGAAACTCTTCCAAAACCCGCATGAATTGTCAGATCAGATCAATACCTTGTATCTATGCCATAGCATCAACTTGATTTGGTAATATGGAAACTTGCTCAAACTTTCAAACTATGGATTCCACCTACTTGACTGATGCGACTGTCATGTTGTTCAAAAGGTAAATTATGTCGACTATGAGATATTCTACTTATAGTAAAAACTACACTAAATCTATTCTACCCGTATTCAAAACTTAGACCGACAGTTTTAAACAATGACATACCCTTGTGGGCCATAATAAACCTTCAACTTGCTACCATTAACAAGTCCCTTGATTGGCTGACCTTGTAGGGTTTCCATCTCGACAACACCTACTTCACTGATGTAGACAAGTTGGAAAGGACTCAACCAGTGAATGTGGAGCTTGCCCGAATTGTGTAAATATTTGTTGTTGTTAATAATACCAGAGAGCCAGGATGAAGAATTTTCCGACGCATGTTACAATCGTACCATTCCTTTTGTCTTTCTTTTTCAACCACTTAACTAAAAATGGCCTTCATTTGGTCTTCCTCTAGTTCCATTAGCTCATCTAACTTGTGCTGAAGAGACTACTCATCAGTCATCGCGGTGGCTAGGGCGACCCAAAGGCTAGGAAAAACAAATTTTAGCGGCATGGTCAATTCTTTGCCATAGAAAATTATGAATGGTGTGTGCTTTTTCAACCTTTTTCATGTTGTTCAATAAGCCCATAGGATTGTGGGGATGCGTTGATCATAGTCATCATTCTTTACATTGAAAACTTTTTTTAGAGCATGTTCTAAAATTTTATTAAAAGATTCCATTGTACCATTGGCTTAAGGATGATAAGGGGTGCTCTTCTGGTGATGGATCAGGAACTCCTGAGTGAGTTGTTGAATAGTTTCATTCACAAAATGTGACCCCTGGTCACTCATCAACACCCTTGGACATCCAAATATGGTGATGACATTATAAAAACTGAATGGTGTCACTATCTCTGTTATACAATCTTTGACTGGCGTTGCTTCGTCCCACATCGTGAGGTATTTGATCGTGGTAATGATGTAGTGCACCCTTGTGTGACACACAAGATGATTGATGGTCCCAACAAAATATATTTCCCATTTGTTGAAGGGCTCAATTGTAGTCACGGGGAACAACAAAAGCTCATCCTACAACAAGAATTTCCAACACATTGAAATATGTCGAAACATTTCTAGTAGTCTTTAGAGTCTGATAAGAGAGAGGGCCACCAAAGTCGTGCGCGTAGGACCTTGCATGAAGTAGACTTACGAACATTTTGGTCTCCAACAATAGCTTCATGTGCCTCATATAGAATGGAGTATCGTTTGTGTTCCAAAGCACAAAGACGTAGGATTCCATCTGTGCTCGACTTATACAATTGTCTAGAAATCAATTGATAATCAACACTATGGGTCACCATTTGTCGACATAGAATGAGAGTATACTCGGTGGAAGCCTAGCCAGTTATGATAAATTATGTTATTTCAACCAATTGATCAGGCACGACTATGACCCGGAAGAGTTGTGCATTATAGAGTTCATCATCGAGGCTCGTAGTATCTTCCCCAATGTGAATCCATGAAAGATGATCTGGTCCAACATTGTGTTTTCCAAGATTAACGACAAATTAAAAATCAAATTCTTAGAATAGAAACAACCAATGGTACATTCTTCCACATAACACCATCTTGTTGACCAGATACTTGAGTGCAGAGTGATCAATGAATAATTTGAAAGCCGACCCCAACAAGTAGTGGTGAAATTTTTGTAAGGCATATACCATGGTCGGTCCCTTGTGCTCGACTGTATTATAAATATTTTTGTCATGGACAATTTTTGGCTGGAAAAATAGATAGGATGATCAATATTTCCCACCCCCGGCTATGCCAGAACAACACCCAACACAATGGACAAATCATCGATGTGGACACAAAAGAGCTTCGACCAATCAAGAAACACTGAAATGGGCAGAATGGCTAGTTTTTATTTTAGGGTATCCAAGGCTTGTTGGCATTCTGGTATCCATTCATACTTAGTATCCTTACAACAAATTTTCCAATGGAGCTGGAATATGGGCATAATTCTGGATGAAATTTCGGTAGTATCCTGTATGCCCCAATGTTGCGCGCATTTATCAAATTGAAGTGGGGACCACTATATCCAAGATGGCGACAATATTAGCTAGGTCCACAAGCAATCCATCCTTTCACATGACGTGGCCTAGAAATATACCAAAGGGTGTACAAAATATGAATTTCTTTAAATTCAAAGATATATGTAGCTGGCGGAATCAGTCCAACATTAGTCGAAGAGCTTGCATGTGTTTTTTTAATAGACTGAACACAGTCCAATCGTCCAAGTATACCTCAAGGAACTTGTGGATAAAATCCTTGAAGGCCACGACCACTATCTAGGAAAACATTGCAGGGGATGTTTTCAAGCCAAAGGGCATGACCGTATATGCAAATGACCCCCATTCGGTCACAAAGGTGGTTTTGGCATGATCTTCCTCTATGATCGGAACTGGATAGTATCATGAGAAGCCATATGTGAACACGTAGGATTCCTGGACACCAACATTTTCCAACACCTCATCTGTGAAGGCTGTCGGGAAAGGGTCATTGACGCAAGTTGCGTTCAGACTCCTCAAATCTACACATATGTGAATTTCCTCAATCTTCTTAGGTTGGATGACCATAAGACTAATCCAATCAGACTCCTTTATAGGGACAATGATCCCAACATCGAACATTTGATCTAGTTCTTTGCACACCTTTTCCTTGTACTTGGGAGTTAAGAGGTAAGGCCTTCTTTTGACTAGTTTGGCATCTGGTTTGAGTTGAATCTTCATAGCTCCCAACAATCTTGCAATGCCTTTCATTTCAGAAAAGATACAAGGAAACACGTCTTCATATTCCTTAAGAAGGTCAAGAACCCGAGTGACCATCTCATTATCCCAATAATCCCCAATTATGGTCATATTGAGCGCTTCTTTAGTGCCAATATTGTGCTCCTTGGTTTTGATCACGCCATTATAGTTAGGTGTGGTTGTATTTTCCACCTTACCATTTAATGTCCTCTCTCCTTCTGAATATTTGATCTGGATGTTGTGGGGTCATCATCAACAATATTGTCCACATCAATCTTCCAACAATGTGTTTCTTCTTTTAGTTTTTTCACCGACCGATGGTATGAGAATACCACCCTGGGGGTGATGCCTTTTGGCTACCGATGGAAAATAAAATCGTTAATCTATAAGAGTGCCTCTCTATGAGCCAGATATTTTGTAGTGAAACTGAAGGTTGAAAAAAATTGGGAACACATATGGGTCCACTCAACTGTTTTTCTCCCGAGTTCTTCCTGAGTGTACTATATTCTAGGGACCATTTCCATCATATCAACAAACCGATGTACCCATTGGGCTCGAGGGATATTTTTCGAGGTCCAACATCGTTCACAAAAAGAAATATGTTCTTAAGGATCCTCAGTTACCTTGTATTGGTTGGATCGTTCGAAGTCAACGACGGGATGGAATCGAACCTTTATGAACTCAACTACCTACGCCCAACTTTAAATATTCGGGCGGTGCGTCACCCACCACCATGTAGGTGTTCCTAGAACCACTGCTTCCATGGCCTAAAGTATTTTCTCCATGGGAATGATTTTATCCATCTGTATGAGGAATGTCTCCATCGACCTTGTCCCATCAAACTGCAGGGCATCGCACAACTCAGACCCGATCCACCACACTGCATTTGTTATCCTCGCACATCTATGAGTTAATACTTTGTAGAGATTATTATCCCACCTATCCATGACATCCTCATAATCCATGTCATAGTACTTGAACCTTCTCTAGATTAACTCTCCATCTGCGGTGGTGTTGATATAGTCCTCCCTGCGTCCTGTGATCTTATAAATGATTTCAATGACTGAGCTCCATGCATCCTCATCCACATGATCATTATACCGATCACCTTCATATCGATCCAGGGGTGTGACCACACGTCGGGTGTATGTTTGAAAGGACATCTGCCTCTTCTTCAAGTTTAACACCACATTATTATTAAAGTCCCATTCAATACCCAATAATGCACGATATGGATCAGATTTGTCCATAATATCTATGACATCAAAATCGACCTTTGTTTTTAATGCTTCTATCTTTACATCTACTTGCTCCAAACAACCTATTGGGTAGATATTGTATTGATAGGCCAAGCGGAGTTGGATGGGAGACCATACCAACTTCGGTTTACCCATCACCTCCCAAGATTTATTCGACAAAATATTCATGTCAGACCCTAAATTGAACATGACTCCATCCATGCCATAGCCACCAAGCTCTATTGTCATGTTAAATTCTCGGCTAGTATGCTTTTGCTTGTTGACCCGAAATAGATCTCTTTCTAGCAACAAAGAAAATATGGTAGCCTCCACTCCTTTTTATTTCATGCAAGTAGCCAACATCTGAGTCAACTTGTTTGCATCTTCTAGATCATTCAACAGTCGCAAACAACAACACAAGAAATAACTTACTTGGTTTTCAAATTCTTCCTTGCAACCCAGTTCATGTAAGACTTCTGTGTGTTGCAATTCCTCCTAACATTGTTCTTCATATGCCTTCTTCTCAATGCATCGTAGCCTAGTCTATCTACGAACCTCCTCTATTAACCATTTCGTCATGCGTTGGACTTCTTCGTGCATGCGAGTTTCCTCCAACAATATTTGCATTGCGCATTGAAATTCCTCTCATGCATGAGCTTCTTTTAGCGACCTTTGTGTCACACATTGCACTTCTTCATGTATCCAATATTCTTCCAACGATATTTGTGTCGTCCTCTGCACTTCTTCTTGAATATGAGCCTCCTTGAGTGACCTCTAAGTCGTGCACTATAGCTCCTGGTGCGCTCTTTCTTCTTCTAGTGCTCTTTGCACATCATGTAAAGACTATTTTTTTTTGGAAACATCAAACTTTGGAGGGGTCTGGGGTGCCTTCCTTATCTTTCCATCTGGATTTTGACCCAAGCCTTCCCCATTTTCGAAGTATGCTCATGTCTTTTCCCCTTCGTGGGTTACTACCTGAACATTATCCTCTTCACCCATCCTCTTATTATTGCATGGCTCCACATGCACCATGTTACAATTGGTCTTATTGTCCTCCCACTTCTTTAGTAAGTCAGGACAACCTTTGGTGACATGATCTGGACTATAGAAATATGCATAGAGCATGCACGATTTTCTACAAAATCATGAGACATGACCAATATCACTACAATTAAAACATGTGGGGGGTCTACCCCCCCCGCCACCATATCCTTAGCTGTGACCACACCCATATCCACCTCAGGGACCTCCTTTGATCCAAAAATATTTTTTAAAGACTATGGTTGAGTTTTAAAACATGAGTTCATTAACCATTTAAGAAATTGATGAAAGGGGAAGAATTAATGATGTAACATGGTAGCCATAATAAGATATATAGATCTAGAAATAATCATAATAATCAACAAATCATAACAACAAAAGTTGTTAATAGAGTTCAACAATATCACCTACGTCTCCGGGCCTTTGTCTCAGTGGGTGAGGATTTCTTGTTTTTCTTCAAATCTTCAAAATTCCATCATAAAAGTGTCAAATGGATTAAAAATTGATCTGGCTTTGTTCTTCTAGATCTCAAGAACCCAAAAAAACCTACGACACTGAAAACAAATGAACGAAGCTCCCAGAAATGACTCGCAAAGTTGCTCTCCTCAATGGCTTCCCTGCATAAAAATGGCTTTGGATTTACAATTCTTCATCATTTCTCCTCTTTTGAACCTCCCTAAGGCTGCCAAGAACCTCTGGTTTATATAGGCTTGAAGTTGGCAACAAACTCCCAACTTCCCCCCAAGATTTGGCCTCAAAAAGGGCTCCAGATCCTTCAATAATGGCCAAAATCCCCCCAAACAGGCTTAAAAATAAATAAAAATCTTATTATATGGTTGAAAACCCACAAATGGGCAAAATTTGAGCGCAATCCCCCAAATTTCGGGCCCCTGGTCATATGCGAGACTCCATGTGGCCAAGCGCTATGTGTTGGCCCCTTAACCACCAACCCCTGGTCATGTGGCTTGGCCATATGGCTGCCACCTTAGTCTCCACATGCCTGCAGCTAGCTATGGCCCCTGGTCATATCCCCTTGGTCACGTGCCTTGGTCGGTGGGCTAGCCCAGCCGACTGGGCTCTATCCACACAAATTTGCGTGTGCTATCATTTTGGAGGTTCGGGTCATATGGTAATGGTCACATGGAAAATCACTAGGACTTAACACTGGACCACGGATAAACATCCCCGTGCACTGGTTATATGGTGACTGCGCCAGGGTCTGGGGCTAGGCCCCAGCCCTTTAGTCTGCCACCCGAACTCTTAAACAAATTCAAATAATTTTAAATTCACCATAGGGGTAAGAAACACTTGTGGGCGAGCTGGTAGCCCGACCCTGCCAAAGCACTCCGCCTGGACCAGAGGTCACAGGTTCGAATCCCATGGATTCCATACAATTTTTTCCAATATAATCAACCAACAGAGGGGTGCCACGTGGCACCATACCATTAGCCCAAAATATGCCACGTGTCAAAATATGACTCGTCCACCTATCAACCATCAACTACCCAATCATCATGCCAATGCGAATGCCACATAACTATATGACCGTACGAACTATACCGTCAGCTGCCATGTCAACACTGTACGGACTATACAGTCAACAAAATTTTTTCCTGTTTGGAAAAATGAAAAGAACATGATATCTTTGGCATACAGTGTATGTTTGAGCCCATTCAAGTTGTGTTGGGTTCGTAACGATGAGGCATACAGACACATCTGTTTTGAAGTGATTCTAAGCACTTTTATTTTTAGGCCTTCCTGGACCCATTTTGGTTCCTGGATCCATTTTGGATCACACCTCCTCACTAAGACCTTTTGGTCCTCCAAAAGGATACTAACCAATCATCAAGTGTGGGATAGGCCACCCCACTTGTTCTCTGTCTTTAAACTCTGTTATGTGCACCTGTCTCATCAAGATCAATTGCAAAACAACCATGACAAATGATAACATATTGTTAGCCACTTGTACTCTAACACATCTTAGTGAAGCCACTATCATCCATGTTGACAACATTAGCAATGATAGCATCAGAAATATGACTGCAAATGAGCTAATATGTTTGTAATACTTGCACAACATTAGCTTATCTTGAAGCAAAGTATGATTGATCTTCCATTCTACAATCATCTCATGTTCTTGCTTAAGATCAATTGCTTGATTTGGGACAATTATAGGTGTGTTGCTTGCATGAGCTGCCTTCCTTAATTGTTCCATTGTTTGAAGAGATTGATTTGCTTTTAAGTTATGAGAATGTACAACATATTCCTTGCATGATTTGATTAAGTGATATTGATTATGTTCCCTGTAGAATATTTCTTTGTGATCATACAAATAAGGAATACCTAAAACCATTCCACGTTCATTGAGTGGCACCACATCACATGTTACCTCATCCAAAAACTTAGATGAAATTGCAAAATTTAATGTGCATTTGTTTGTTATGTGCAATTTATGATTGTTGTGTATCCATTTAAGTGAGTAAGGCTTAGGATGCACCTGAGTGTTTAATCCCAATTGTTTAACCACTTCCTCTGAAATCAAGTTATATTGAGATCCACTATCTATCAATGTGTCGACCTTAGTATGCCTCATAATGACCCTTATGTGAAACAATTTACTTCTAGAATCAAATCCATCACCAATTTTACCTGTCAAACCAACCGCTATGATTTTAGATTCATCACCCAAACCTGATCCCAAGTCTGTTGGTCGTGATGTTGCTCCAACTGTTTGCCTCCCTTTCCTCTCTTTGAACCACTTCAGTCTCTTCTAAGGATGCAATTGCCAGCAATGGTCATCATCATGCCCTTCATTCTTGCAATGCTTACAAGAGAGATTCTCTTCCTTTCTTGCCACTGAATTTCCCTTCTTTCCATTCCACTTCCTTTTGTCCTCTTTTCTCGAAGATGATTCCCCTGATACACCAACTGTTGTTTTCCCTGCTTCAATGTATGTTTCTTGAACATACACCTCATCAAGATTAGTAGGTCCAAACATAAATACAATGTTATGAATGTGTGTAGGGAAACCTCCTATATACTTCATAAGAGTTTCTTGGGTATGTAAAGGAACATCTAACATCAATGCCATCTTACGAAATTCATCTGTGTATTCTTGCACTATTTGTCCCTTTCTTAGTTTAAGACTTTTCCATTCAATTAAAGCCTTCTCTTTATAACCCAAAGGATAAAATTGCTTTTTAAGTACATAAACAAAAACTTTCCATGATGGAAATACATTACCCACTTGTTGCGTGCCATTTTTTCAACTTGCTTTGTCACTAGATGAGTGATGTGCCTGTAAGTCGAAGCGATGCCAATTTGATTTGAGTTGACTCATCCTTGATTTGTTGCACACTGCAATAAACTTCCATCTATCTGACCCAATTATCAAGCCTCTCTGCATTGACTTCACCATCATACATGGGTAATTCAAACTTCACATCAAGCTTAAGTAAAGGCATATCATGTTTATGTTTATGGGAATGTATTCTTGCGGTGGACTTAGAACTTGTACTTGAAGAAGAAGAAGTTGATGGAGAAGAAGGAGGTGAAGGAGGATTTTTAGGAGGATCCTCTCCTTCTTCACTTCTTACCTTTGAAGATTCACCTAGAATTGGTCTCTTTCGATACAAGTAATCATCATATAGAACCTTCACCATCTCCAACATGGCGAAGAAAGTCTTTGGAAACACTTTCTCCTCATGAGAAAGTCCCTCTTTCGATGCCATCTTCTCACTTTGAGAAGTTCTTTTTCTCGATCCAATCTCAGTATTCTCTTCAACAAGCTCACCTTCACCACGATTCAGCCTTTCCCTGGTAATCATGCAAACTCAAAAACCAACCGTCAACTTGCTCTGATACCACTTGATCCGAAAAGATCTTTTAAAGACTATGGTTGAGTTTTAAAACATGAGTTCATTAACCATTTAAGAAATTGATGAAAGAGGAAGAATTAATGATGTAACATGGCACCCATAATAATATATACAGATCTGGAAATAAGCACAAGAATCAACAAACCATAACAACAAAAGTTGTTAACGGAGTTCGGCAATATCGCCTATGTCTTCGGGCCTTTGTCTTAGTGGGTGAGGCTTTCTTATTTCTTTTCAAAGCTTCAAAAGTACATCATAAAAGTGTCAAATGGATTACAAACTAATCTGGTTGTGTTCTGGTAGATCTCAAGAACCCAACACAACTGACGGCACTGAAAACGGATGAACGAAGCTCCCGAAAACGACTCGCAAAGATGCTCTCCTCAATGGCTTCCCTGCATAAAAATGGCTTTGGATTTACAATTCTTCAACATTTCACCTCTTATGAACCTCCCTAAGGCTGCCATGAACCTCTAGTTTATATAGGCTTGAAGTTGGCAACAAACTCCCAACTCCCCCCCAAGATCTGGCCTCAAAAAGGGCTCCAGATCCTCCAATAATGGCCAAAATCCCCCCAAACAAGGTTAAAAATCAATAAAAATCTTATTATATGGTTGAAAACCCACAAATGGGAAAAATTCGGGCGTAGACCCCCAAATTCTGGGCCCCTGGTCATATGCGAGACTCCATGTGGCCAAGCGCTATGTGCTGCCCCCTTAATTGCCAACCCTTGGTCATGTGGCTTGGCCATACGGTTGTTGTCTTAGTCTCCACACGCCTGCTGCTAGCTTTGGCCCTTGGTCGTAATACCTTAGTCACATCCCATAGTCGGTGGGCTAGCCTGGCTGACCGGGTGCTATCCCCACAAATATGCACGCGCTATCCTTTTGGAGGTCTGGTTCATATGGTAATGGTCACATGGAAAAGCGTTGGGACTTAACACTAGACTGGGGCTAAACATATGTGCATGTTGGTTATATGGAAAGGGTTATATGGTGACTGCGCCGGGGGTTGGGGCTAGGCCCCAGCCCTTTATTCCTCCACCCAAACTCTTAAACAAATTCAAATAATTTTAAACTCACCATAGGGATAAGAAACACTTGTGGGCGGGCTAGTAGCCCGACCCTGCCAAAGCGCTCTGCCCGGATCGGAGGTCACGAGTTTGACTCCCATGGATTCCATACAATTTTTTCCAACACAATCAACCAATGGAGGGGTTCCACGTGGCAGCCCAGGACTGGGCCACTTGGCACCATACCATTATCCCAAAATATGCCACATGGCAGCCCACGATTGGGCCACGCGACACCATACCATTAGCCCAAAATATGCCACGTGTCAAAATATGACTCGTCAACCTGTCAACCATCAAATGCCCATTTAGCATGCCAACGCGCATGAACGTCACTGTATAGATGTACAGACTGTACGGTCAGTTGCCACATAAGCACTGTACGAACTGTACAGTCAACACAAAATTTCCTTGTTTGGCAAAACGAACAAAACGCTATATATTTCACATACGGTGTATGTTTGATCCCGTTCAAGTTGTGTTGGGTTCGTAACGACGAGGCCTATGCACACGCCCGTTTCGAAGCGATTTTGAGTACTTTGATTTTTAGGCCTTCCTAGACCCATTTTGGTTCTTGGATCCATTTTGGATCATCCTTGCTACCCGCCTCTTTCTGTGCCATCGTGCTCACCACCTTTATTCTCCTCCTATACCTGGAATGCATCGAGGGTTTATCTTGCATTAACTGGAGTGAGACACAACTATTTATATCATGCCCAATGGATTTACATAACTCACATAATGGAGTATTAGTCGTCGTATGGTATTTCTGCAAGGTTGGGAAGTGGGGTGGAACATGGCCCCATTGTTTGCATATTTCACACCATTCCTTCTACCCAGATGGAAATGGATTGGGTGTGCCTGTTGCCACATAATTTGGTAGGACATCGCATTCATCTCTTTGATGCCCTTTCGAGCGAACGGTGGTACACCATATGTTCTCATGCATGACCTTCATCTTAGCCATATCCTCTAGTTGCATCATCAAGTTGACCAGTTGCAACTACTCTTGTGCCAAACCTGTCGACGTTTCTGCCCCTCTTGACGTAGCTTTTAGATGCATGGAAATTTCTCCCAACTCCTCTTGAGTCATCACCTTTTGTTGAGTGAGTGGGACTTAGATATTGGGAAGTAACCTCGCGATGAACCATCCTCTATGCTACACATCCTCGATTTGGAACATCAACCTATCCAACAAAATTTTAAACCGTTGGTCATAATCCCATACGATCTCTCCTTCCTTTTGCTTGATCTCTTTTATCTCTATGATACATTGGGATTCTGAATTAGTTTTTTGGAACTCCCTAAGTAGATCCTACTTAATATCAACCAGGGACCTCTCTTTCCCCTTGGCGTAGTAGCCTTATACTTCATATACCACATCAAGGCTCTGTCCCTGAATGTGGTCTCGAGTTGCGCAATTTTGGTTGCTTCATCTATGATTCTCTTCATAGACCAGATTGATTTACATGTAACCCAATGTTTCTCTATATCATCCTTACCTTTTCCATGGAACACGGGTAGTATCGATGTACTAACTTGGTTTTCCATCTTCAAACTCGATTTATTTCCTCTTCTTTGACTACTAAGGGATTGATTTTTCCACACCACTATTCCTCGGGGTAAAGTATTGCTGACTTCACCTTCTTCTTCACTTATCTCTTCGTTTCTCTCTTCTTATTTTCTTTCTTCTAATCCAATATCTTCACTATCTGTTGTGTTTTCTTCTTGATTAAAAATGCACAAGGGTTGTGGTACAAAGGAGGGGTAAGTCCATCTTCTTTTGAAACTTCTCGCGAGGTGACGTAGAGATTTGTCTACTTGCAGCCGCGCAAGACCATATACTATTGTAAATTATTCTCCCCCACCACTAAGGGAGCCTCCATCTTCCTCTTCTTTCATCACACCAACATGTTGTGCCCTACCTTCCCGTCCTAACTATGCACCACACATGTTCTCTTTGTCTTCCGATCCTATCTATGCACTGTCGATTTGCGTCATATCTTCGTCTCCGACCAACACAATACTACTTTGTGCACCATCTTCTCTTCTTATAAATGCACCACTGCTCTGCACTTCATCTTCCTCTATGGTTGTAACACTCCGCAATAGCCAAGGGGTGTAGACTTCCTCGCCTAGGTCTGTATTAGTATCACTATTGGTATCCCTACTGGACACCATATCCTATATGCCACACCTCTTTGCAGGCCTATCCTAGTTTGTGCTCCACTTTGGCACAACATACTCTTCCACACTATCACCTGGTGTGGTTTCTTTTCTCTTCATATTGGACCTGACCCCTCATCGTGTGCCCCTGGATAATCCTTTTCCACTCCTCGTCTTATCTCAACTCTTCTTGCATAATTCTTGACACTTTTTCTCCTCTGCTCCTCTAGGTCCTTTCCATACCTCACCTCATCTCAACAATTTTTGGATCCTCCTCAATGGAATCATCTTCTCTCTAACTTTCCCTCGTCTTTGCAACCCCCCCCCACGCTAGGGGAGTTTACTCAACCATTCAATCAGGATCCATGTGCATCAACCCTTTCTCCACGAACAACATTTTTATCCAAAGTTGAATTTCTACCAGCATCCGCTTTCTCGGTCCTTCCACAAAATTTCTTTATGCCTCACTGAAAGAGTCATTGTATTCCATGATGAATTCAACAATGTAGCCTTCTTTTACTCAAGCAAACTAGAAGTTGATATCCCAAGTCCAGTTATTATTCAACACTTTGAATTCTTCAAGCTTGGCTTGATCCCAAACCACTAGTGGCAACAACCACACAGGAGAATTGGTAGCAGTTTTCGTTTTTAGCCATTCAAACAATAAACAAGGAAATTCAACAAAGAAAAGCACATGCATATCCATGTACATATACCTATCCTTCCATTGGTTGAAATTGACCCTAAGTCCCTGGGTTTTTCGTAGGGAAAACTCATGCTCTTTTTTAGTCAACCAGTCTTGAATCTCCTCCCTAGATGGATGCAACCTCATTTCTTTCCTTCATTGTTCCCAACAAGACTTTCAAGTCCCAACAAAAAAACCATTTGTTGGGAGTTTTGATCCACGCTTGCACGTGTCCTTCTTAACGCTGGGGAGTTTAGACCCAAGGTTCATCTAGAGTTCTCCAACAAAACCCCACAGCATTGACACATCAATCCTTGACCAAGTCCGAGGAAGGTCTCACCCGAGATGTAGAGAGGATCACAAAGACCATAAGGTCTTGTGACATGGATGAAGGCTAAACAGAGAAAGAGTCATAAGGATTGGCACCCATGCAACTTGTATCTAACAAATTATTAGGACTAAGAATTAAAACAATACACACACATATTCAACTCATACATGATAGACACATAATATATATGAACTATTGCATTTTTATTACTAGATCCATTCCATCACAACATAGGTATACAATGCACAAAACAAATGTATATGATATCCATATAACTTCATATCTTTTCTATATAAATCCTCATAATTACAACACATTGCGCAATGCACCTTTTCTCAAAACTCAGACATATAACAAAGACAAAAATGTATTCAAAATCAATACAATATTATAATAGGCTCAGAGCAATCTTGATAACAAGGACTTAATGAATCTCTTCTCCTCAACATCTAGCTAGCCTCATTTTTTATATCACTTCTTCCTTTTATAGCTCTCTGCTTATGAGTGTTGTCTCTTTCTGCTCTGCTCCACTTTCTCGATTGAAAAATCTACCTTGCATGCTTCTGGCACCTGCCTGCAGTCCACGTAACCTTAAGGAATCAGGGAAATTTTAACTACCCTGGCAGCTCATATTTTTTTATTTCCACGATCCCTTGTGCTGCTGACAGTAATAATTCAAGAGTATTTCCTGATGATTATTTTCCTTATTTTTGGGTGTGTCTTCTTGATTTTTGTGCACATAAAAATTGGGAACGGTGCATGTTCAATAATATTTTAGGCTTGTTTTAGACTGTAAAAATTTGGTCCAGTGCGCACTCTTTGTCCTTCTTTGTGAATTTCCTTAAGCATGCACATACCTATGGAATGAGCATGCACAAATTTGTTTGTGCGTGCGCGCAAAAATGAACCTACAAATTTGGGTTCCAACATAAAGAGTCAAGAGAATCGACTAAGTATCAAGATTAAATCTTGATTGTTCATCCAGTGTCGAGCGTATATCTTAGTCGTCCATGGATATCATATTTCAGGAAGACCCCAGGGCCTCGTAAAGTGCATCCCAATAGGGTTGTGGTAGCATATTTACCGAATGTGTTGCAGAAGGGGGAGCTGAACCCATGAGTCTGATATATTTGCGAGCTTCAGAATGTAGAAGGAATCGTGAAGCAGGCTAAGTCAACTTCCTAACAGTGTGAGCCTAGTGGAGAGAGTTCAATAGTCGTTCAAGATGTGAACTTTGGGAGGAATTGTGAGTGCGATAAACCTGACATCCCAATTGGATGAGACTGACGGAGAAAGAGATTCCAACAACCTTGTGAGATTTGGAATTCAAGAAAGCTAAAGCAAGGTCAGTTGACACCATAATGGGGATTTCCTGAAAGGGGGGTGTTTCGATAGCCCTGTGGACCGAAAGTCTGACGAACTGTTTTTGAGGGTTTAGTAGAAGGTTTGAGTCGATGCCTTTCGGCCCTGTGAAAGCGCAGGTCCACATCAACTAGATGAGTAGAGAAGATCCACATGGATGCCACGTGGGTGTGATAACGTTCATTTTGTTTAATTCCTAAGAAACATTAAGAGGGCATATCATTTTGTCCAGATTTCAGATTTGAGTATAAAGATAGTTGTTGGAAATCTCTCGAGGAGTAGAATCAATTTACAAGCTTATAAAGTGAATTAGAGTGATAGTTGAGGGGAGAAATTTTGTACATCCCACCAACCTAATGATTATTAGGGGTTCAGGTGTGTTAGATAGTGGTATCAAAGTAGTGGTTCAAATACTGGGCCTGAGTGACTAGAGATAGACCACAAAAACAAGATTGTTTAAGCTTGGTTTGAAAAATTGAGTCTAAAAGGTTAAGATAAAAATCATAAGAGCAAAGATTCTGGAACAAGAATTAAGGCATTGAGGTTGTATGGCCGATGAACCTGAAATTGAACATTGGCGACAACCCTAGGTGTTGTATAAGTTTAGAGAATGAATGAACTTGTTTAATAAGTTGTAATGTTGCCTATAAGCATGGATTGACAAAGCCTCTTAAAATTATGATTGATACTTATATAAAGGCTAAGGCCTATATGAATAATTCCTTGGGATTAAGGACATGATTGAGAATTTCTATGGTTGGTCCATTTGATATTGTAATGGAGGAGACCTGCTATTGTATATCCATTTAGATTCGAGTAAAATAATTTTTTTACCAGAAGGTATGAATGGGTTCAATATTTGTGAAAAAGGTGATAGGTTTAGAAAATAGAGGTGACATGTATCTACTAAGAAATTTTGGAACAAGACTGTAGTGTGTGTGCTACTGCAATATGTAAAACAATGCAATTGAAGCTCAATGAAGAACATTGTCATGATGCTAATTGGTGAAGAATATGGCCAAGCAATAGAACCATGATAATTAGGGGGACTCTCTCAAATTATGTCTTTATATCTAATTCTTTATTAACTGTAGAAAAAGGATGTTATATGCTACTAATTAAGAGCATGGGCATGATAGAAAGGCAAAGGAATGATAACTAGAATGCACATGCACTGATAGGCCAAAAAATGAAATGACACGTGTGTATAGATATGTTGTAAATGCATATGATAATGATGAGCATACATATAACATGTATATAGACTATTTTCTCGAGTCTATTTCAACATTTGAGGTTGTTCGACATTGCCTTACCTCAATTACAAGGGCTTGGCCAACCTGCACCTACTACAATTAGACTACACCTTTTCACCTAAGGTTTTCTCATAACTTTGCCTTAAGCTAAAATATTCTAAATGCAACTAAGTCATATTCAACCAAGTTCATCCAACAATGCAAACGTTTCCAATCATGGCCTTTAAAACATCCCAACAATACTTAGCCAACGAAAAGCAAAGCAAGGAACAATAACATCTAACACATAAAGAATCCACAAACCACGTGTATAGGTGACACCCAAGGTAGGTGCCTAACTTTATTTCGATGAAGAATGTTACAAAGTAAAACAAAGGAAGACAACCAATTGCTTGCGACTCTTACAAACTACAATTACATAAGGCACAACCACCTACAAGAATTGTCAATCCAACCCTTGAAGCAATCGTAGGGCTACCTCCTATAGGTCTTGTCTTCTTCTTCTTTTCACCTAGCCAATGCAATTTTCCCTACTATGCCAACCCCTGAACTTAGTACAAACCAAAAATCTCTTATGCTTGTGTGAATGAATTCTTAAACAATGAATCTGCCTTGTCACTTAAGAGGCGCCCTCCTTTTATATGAGACTTTCCTTGAACTTGCAAGCCCCTTTTCTCTAAGGTGGACCCAAGTACCCACATTGCCAACTTAGGTCGTGGTTGGGTGCCTCTACCTCCTTCATGACTTGTCCATTGACTATCCAATGTCCAATAGTGTTGCTCCAAAAGTTCCATGCATCCAATGTATGTGTTCCCGATTGAAGTGTGTCGAATGAGTGCATCCCACTATTACGCTTCATGGATACTTGTTCCCAAAGGCACTTTTTTTGTCTACGACAACACTCAAGTATGGAACGCCCAACTCCTTGGGTTTACATGTAGTCAAAGCACCCAAGTCTATTAAATCTAGTAAATTTCTCTATGACAATCTTGTTCACCATGCGTCATAGTTTTGGATCGAACACGGTCATCTATCGTAGCCCCCACTTTGACTTCCCTCACCGAGTTCCCTTTAAAGCTTCTCTTGGTGCATCCAACTAATGCAAGTTGCCAATGTTTTCGGTGCGCTCAGTGTGAGAAAAGGTGATCAACATGTTTGTGGTGTACCTTGCCATTGTGGTGCCATCATACAAGGGCACCCAAAGCCAACTCTTCTAGCCATCAACATGTCATGTCCATCCATGTCAGTTAATGACCACTGAGGTGATCATGTAGTAGAGGTGCTCAAAGTCATTCGAGGCTAAGGCCTTAAATAATCCCTCTCCTTTGTTGAGCATTTGTGGATTTGTGAGGAGATCCCCTCCAAGCCTAGTTGAAAATATATTGGGAGGAAGAAGTTAAGTGCTTATTCAATGTGAGGTTCATTATTTTTCATCTCATAGGGCTACATTTGATTATTTCAATTATGCTTGCAAAATCTATTGTAAGGAACTTTATTGAAGGGTATTTGTGCTCCAAAAGATGGGCCAAGGTTGAGGTGAAACCCTCCTTATCTCTTGTAACTTGTTTTTATCTTTGATCAATTCATAAGTTTGTGTTGTTTTCATTTGTATCTTTGAGGCACTGCTATTGTCTTTAGTTGTTCATGATTAAACACCTTTACTATTGTATTTTTGTTGGTTGAAGAGGTGGACCTTTGGACATGCCCTCCTCTTAATTTCTACACTTTAAAGTAGTCCACGTGATTGATTATAGCATGTTTGTAACAACATAGTCATGTCTCATGTCATTTATATTTTGAACCCTCTTGAATCTAAACTTTGACTTCATTTTTCCCAAATAGATTGGCACTTGTCTTGGTCCACATATTATTTAATCAAAAATTTAGTTTACACTTTTATTTAGGGATTCCCCCCCTTATGTTGGATGAGATTCGACCTAAAGAGAGAGAGGTTTCTATTGTGATGATGTTGGACAACTTTTTCAAGTCCCCCAGGGAAGCACTTGTGTTTAAGGGTTTTATCACTTTGAGTTCAATTTTGAGAGGTAATCAGGAATATTTCTGGTATTTTATTATCTACCTCCTCTTCCCTAGAATATCCAGATGGAGGTTGGCTCAATCGTGAGACACAATAGTAGTTAGTAACCCAATGACACTCAAATGGACTTGAATTTAGTTGAACTAGGACTAAAGATCTCATGGCAAACTCCACCTTGGGTCATCGACTTTTCATCTGATCCTTTATGCATCTTATTTATACTATGCCTTTAGATTATAAAGTGTTTCATACAAGTAGTTAGTGGATTGCTTATATTAAGTTGTTTTCTATTATAAAAATTCATGTTACCATGATCATGTTGTACACTCTTATTCATTTAACAAAATTTGGATTTGTTTTTTTATACATATTTATCAATTTTCTAATGATTTATACATTCATTTCTATCATAGTCTAAAATAAGGTTTTTGTTGGTCCACCATAATGTAGTGCATGTGCATGTACAAACTTGATTTTCTACCATTGTTAACCCTATTGTTCGCTATCACCAAACTTATTAGCATGTCTTTTGGGGTTTTCCTCATCATGGATACATACAACTTAAGTAATAAATTCATCAAAATAATTAAACAATGGAAATTGTTATATCTATAATAAACATAAATTTCAAAGCAAGTTTTAATAATTACCCATATCTATATGATAAATTCATCAAAATAATTAAACAATAAAAAATTTGTTAAGTATTAACATAAAATTATAGAAATTAGACCCTACAATAAACATAAATTTCCAATGGAATTTTTAATAATTACCCATATCATATCTATGTGATGTAATTAACATAGAGTCATAGAAATTAGAGCGTACAATAAACATAAATTTCAAAGGGAGTCTTTAATAATTACCCATGTCTATGTGATCTAATAATCGGATGCATAGCTCACACTTCATGGAGGCCGTGAATAGTTTTGTTTCATGTATTTTTAATTCCAAAGCCACATTATATAGATAATTATTCAAATATCGTATAACATATGGCACGCGTGTTCATAACGCTTATTAATATGGGTAAGGTGAGTTGATGTAAGCCACCAAGTTGTTTTAAAAAAAATTGTGTTCTAACTTTGTGAAAAATATATTTACATCATAAAATTATGAAAATATAACGAATACCTTGTTGATGTAATGTTTGTATATCTTGTTTGTAATGTTTGCATGATAAAAGTACGATTAATTCTCGTAAAAATAATAAGAAATATAAAGAATAATGATATTCATCGTGGTTATCTATATATATATATATAGTTTTCAGTTTTCGAGTACTTTTTCTTATTTTAAAGATGGCATTTAGGGTAAACTTTAGAATCTTCATGGTACAAGGCTGCACAATAACAAGGTTCAAAGTTATTACAATAATATACACGTTAAGAGCTCAACATTTCACTTGCAGGAATTGAATCCAGGTGGGGAAGATAACAACATTCCTCTCAACCACCCGAACTAAACCCGATTGACACACACACACACACACACACACACACACACACACACACACACATATATAGGATTAATCAAATAGTTTGAACATACCAATTCAAGGTGAAGTTTGTTGTGAAGTTCAATTCTAGTCCAATTGAGGTTCAAGTTCGACCGAGTCACAATGGGGTACCAACTATTTTTGTGTTTGATGGTTGAGAAACCTTCCATCAAGATATTCCAAGGAAAATGGGAGATCCCATGTTGATTTCATATATTGATATAGTCATAGGTATTTATATTAATGAATAAAATAGTTGTGGCTTTATTTGTATAACCTCGATATATATTAGCTATAAAAAAATACTAGACTCCAAGAGCATTGAACATGTAGTTTTTCAAAAACAACTAAATAAAAAATAGAGAAGTGAGCCCGCTCTAAAATTTGGAAGAATCTATCAGTAACACGCAGAAACATAACATAATATGATTAGAGGATTAAATTATTTTTCCTTGGAGGTTGTGGTCTTTTGATTGGAAGTGTTAGTGCTCTCTTGAGAAACATTCATTCATGGTTAGAAAAGATTTCTAAGAGAGCTTCCAAATTTGGGAGGTTCACACAATTTTCCAAGGGGCAAGAAGATCTCAAACAATAGAGAGATAAGCTTATGTTTTAGAGATGCAACCCCGATGAATGGTGAGAACCAAATTGGATTCTTTCTCCCATTCATGGAGGGCCAGGATATGTTTTTTTGCTTCAATATAGAGGCAACATTTGGTTTTCTCAACCTTGTTGTGTTTATCCTCAAATTGTGCTCCAAGCCTTTAATTCTTGATAACAACAAATAGAGCAATCTTCAAGGTTGTTAATTCAACTAAGCAAGCAATCACATAATTGTGCATTTCCCTCACATCACTCACAATTGTTGTGCAAAATGCACATCATTCCAATTTGGGCCATCAGAAATTCCAACCCATAAGAGATTAAGACACATGGCCATAATTTAATGGATTCATCCTAGAGAAAAAAGGAGAAACCTTGAAAAGATTCCATCAAGACATTGAGCAAAAATTACAAGAAACAATTCAAACATATCAACCAGAGAAAATGGAATTTATGTATCAAGTACAAATATTTCCATTAGAACCAAATGTGGGGAACATGCCTTTATCCCTAACCTCCATAAATACCCTAGTGCAAATGTGAGCATGCGATTATCGGATGTTAAGACTCCTTGGATATTTTATCTACTCTCGCATTCATGTAGCCTTGAGGAGATGTTTAATGTGACTCACCATACATCTTAAAAATACCTAACCATGACCACAAAAGCTTTATGGGATTGAAGTGAACCCATAGGTTTCCTTGTATCCTTTCCAATAACATGCTTTTGAGCTCAAGATCCTTTTGTTAACCATTTTACTAGTTGCAACATCCATATGGGAGTCAAATATTTTTTCCTTTCCACCCTTGAATTCCATTCAGGTTTGTGTTGAAATACTTCACATGCAATTACCCAAGGTAAACTCTTGAGTGGGATGGTGTTAGAGTGGTTAGCATCAACACACAAGCATATGATGTTCTAGCTATGGATGGGAGACAATTTCTCAAAGGCAATGAATTTAAAAGAGTTACTACGTGCTCATTTGCGGGCCCGACTTAGAAAATGTTGCTCCCTTGCTTAGTAGTTGGTTTCAAATGGACACATATTATGGATGTGTTGCATTGACACTTTAAGGAAATGGAGCCCAAAATGCAACAGGTTTTGAAGCTCTATGTGGAACTTTCCTAAACTTGCAATCATTGCAACAATTCTATTTTCTTTAGGTACACACGACTACCTTGTTGGGCCACCAAATGATAGATGTAACATGAATGTGTGTTTTCTTGGTTGTACAACTCTACCTCAACTAGTTCACACTACAAGACTGGTTCTTGCATTGAGGAAATTAAGTAGTCTCCTTACCCTTTTAATATAGTATTAACTCCCTTTGAGGAGACCTCCAACTTGACCTCTTCCCTATTGTTGCAATTGATGGGATTTGCTCTATGATAATATTCTCTTGTCAAAAGGGAGGGTTAATCATGGACAATCTTGGATATGGGCATTGGGCCTACATAGATAAGTTCAACAAGTTCCTGATCACAACATCTCAATAATCGATTCTCTAACCATAGCACAATGCTTAGTGCTTTCAACAATTTGTCATTGTGTGATCATTTCCATTAGTCTCAGAGATCAAAACATCAAAAAACTTTATGTCAACACTTCTTTAATAGTATCTATTGTGAAACTACCAATCTCTCATGCCCTTTGTGAGTCACTTTGGAGGCTCTCTTGCCCCTACCTTTTGAGAACAATGTTTTGTGCTTTTTTGAAATAAGACTCTAAGACTATGTTTTTTCCCTATTATAAAACCATTCACAACAAATAAAAATTAGGGCCTTAAAATCTAAGAAAAAATAGATAAAAAAGACAACAAAGATACATGATGAGAGAATCCTAAAAGACAATCCATATTACAATCAAATGCTTCACCACCCAACGATAGTTATTGCCTAAGCACCACCATCAAGTTGGTTAAATCTAGATTACAATCAAATGCTTCACCACCTAGCCATAGTTGTTGCCTAAGTACCACCATCGTGCTAGGTATATTGTATTTGTTAAGGATGCTTGGATTCACATGTCTATGCAAAAAGGACAACATGGTCCCAATGGAATACACAATCAAGAGCTTGATTCCTCTAGCATTCTACTAGACAATACAAAATTGAGAATTTAATTAACAAATAACACGAACACCTCTACAATAGTCCCTATGGTTCAATTTCCAAACATGACCTTTCACATAGTTCTAAGTCTGCAATCTTTCTCCCTCACATAGGTCTGGGTCTACGATAATTTACCATCACACAATTCCAAGTTACATCCAATTGAATAGTGGGAAATGAGCTCAAGTAGTCATTTATCCTACCTCACCATTCTCAAGAGAAAACACTAGCTTCATCTATCACACTTTCAAATCACATTACAAACTCTAGCAAAGTGGAAAGCCATAAATCCCATACAACAAACTATTGCTCCCAAACAAAGCCTTGTATATGAAGACTACTTACACAAATCGCTTCCTCTATTGCTTCTTCAATTGATGACATAAGTGTCCAACAAATAAAATGCATGTATGAATAACATATAAATTGTTAGAATATAGAAGATGGTGTGCTCATTTTACCATTGACGATACCCTCATCACCCAACCACAGGCCGAAGCCTCCCTCCGAGCACCTTAACCTTGACTGAGAAATTCCTCCGGAAGCAAACCCTAGGCTAGATAGCCAAACAAAGGGCAGCGCATCTCTCCCCAAGGATAGCGCAACACAAAAAACTGATCAGATAGTCCCAAACCCTAGCCAAGAGATATCCAAGCCAGCGCACCACTTTCCCAGCTCTCCCAGAAACTTGTGCACCAAAACTGCAACTGCCTGCAACTGCCTACGCAGATTTGGCTCTCTCTGCAACTGCTGAGATATGACAAATGAGAACTGGCGCCCTGTATTTATAGTAGATCTGCCAGTTATGTTGGGGATGACTTCTCCTTCTGGTTAAGTGTTTGTTCAGTATATTATTATTATTTCTGGCCGACTTCTTCTCTTGGAGGCTAATAGCCTAATATAAATTATCTTCTTGAGCCGACAAGGCTTCTAGGGTTATTATCCAATTCATTAGGGTTTCTCTTGCTTCTCGGAGTCTTCTATTCTCATCAGGTTCACATGTGGGGGTAAATACCTCCCGCATCTACCATAATATTAACACTCCCTCCTAGCTAGGGAGGTATTTACAGGTAATGGACTTGAGCACAAAAACATACCATTTACCTGGTAGCATCAATATAGTCATCTAGACTATTTCATGACTAGATCATGAGCATCACCATCACCATCAGTTGCATCATACTTCATCTGAGTAATTATATATGATGCTGGATAAGTCACTCTCACCATAGAGTGATACAAGAGGAGTAAAAGATCTGAACTATTTTCCGTCTGGGAAATCTATGTTCATCATTCATCTGAATGATCATTGTCTCCAATAAACTGCTAATAGTCTTCAAGGCAATTAGAACAAGGATAGAACACACTTGTGTCTATTCATAGTAGTACATAACTACAATCCAGTTGTTCACTACCACATCAAGTAATACATAAGTACTTGATCAACAATGTATGGTTGCGAACGGTGAAACATATTCACCATAGTAGTCCTCATCTATTGTCATACAATCTTCATAACAAACATTTGAGAGCATCCTGCATAGAAACAATGTTATGATAAAAACTGTATCATCTGAGCCAATCTTTCACTCACGTCTGTGAGATCTGAAAGAATGTCTGCCACCACAGTAGTCTTCATCTGCATAGAAACAATGTTATGATAAAAAACTGAATCA
>ML795851.1:177838-197905 GCA_009831015.1 Picea engelmannii
TTCTTTTGTCTCTGAAGTTCTTGAATCTTGTTGTGAAGGCTTGATCATCGTACTTCTTTTGAGGTTTCTCTTTTGCATTGATCCTTGATTCTTCTTGAGCACAACAAGTCCAAAGTTCTTCAAATGTCGGGTACTCCTTCCTTCTGTTCATGCTTGCAGCAAATGCATCCCATGTCTTGGGAAGACCATTGAGTACTATGTTCACCATTCCTTTTCTGAAGTGATCTCTTCAATAGCTTGTAGTTGATCTCTTAGATGGTAGATCTTTACAAAGTATGATGTTATGCTGTCGTCATCATTTATCTTCATGTCACAGAGCTCATTCTTCAGACTCATAACTTGTCCAATGTTTCTGACTGAGAAGAGATTTGTTAGGGCATCATACATCTTCTTCGATGAATTTATAGAACTTGGTTAATCATTGAAGCAACTCCACTAAAAGTGGTTAAGTTGATGACAATAAGGTCAAATCTCAAAATTGAAGGGACATTATTTTCCTCATCTTTTGGTAGCTTGAATACAATATGGGTAATATTAGGTGCATTTTATCATTAGATCACAATCCTTTAACCCCCTTTTCACTCATTGAATGTGTGAGTGTAATCAACCTTCATAGTTGAGGCATATTATTTCTTTATCTTCTTTTGACAATCACTTTTCTGCAATAAGATATAGGTATTCCAACAAAGGATGAACACCTTTAGTAACCACTCACACAAATAGATCAAATATCAACACACCGATGTTTTGACATGGTAAAACCCATACGGGGAAACATCTATGGCCCCAACCAATGTGGTCACTTAAAACAATTTATTAATGCAAAAGAAAATTATTACAGACATATTTACAAGAAAGTTTCTCACAATCGATCATTGACAAATGACCCTACATGTTATTTAAATAGAGATCATGGACCAATTGGGAATTAAGCCATGGATCAATGTAGCCATTAATATCAAGGAGAATATGAACCATCAGATCACTCTATGTTGGGAACATATTGTGACTGTTGGATTACCTAACTACAAATACATACTAATGCATACTAAAGAAATACACTAAGAAACACGCTTTTATATAACGACACATTAGACCAAGTTGATCTTAACTAACTCATAAGTGTCTAAATATCCTAACATCCCCTCTTAAGAACAACTTGGGATAGAATTGAAATATTTACAAAGGCGACACAATAAGAGAATGAAGGAGACATTAGAGCCTATCCCCCCCTAATGACAACTTCATGAACTCCTAACATAGAACAAAATTTGGAGAAATTCGCTTATGAAAGAGACTTTGTGAAAATGTCTCCAACTTGATCTTCTGTAGATAAAAATAACACTTAAATAACTCGATCATGAATTTGTTTTTTACAACCTCAAGTGATAGGTCCTGAACCAAGGTTGAAAACATAACCTGCAGTAGAATTTCGATCATTAGGGTCACTGGCCCAATCTGAATCAGTGAAACCAACCAATGAAGGAGTCCCCTTGAACTGTAATGTATCCCGAACATACTGAAGTATTCTTTTAGTTTCTTTCCAATGGCCTTCATGGGGTGATTGCATATACCGGGCAACAAGACCAGTAGCAAATGAAAGATCAAGATGAATATGAGTCAAGTATAAGAGGGTACCAACTAATTTATGGTACAAAGTGGCATCAACTTTGGGAGGAGTGTAGGTGGCAACAAGTTTGACTCTAGACTAGAAGGGAGAAGCAGATGGTTTAGAGTCTTCCATGTGAAAGCGACAAACAAGGTCACAAGCATACTTAGACTGGGAAAGAAAGATTCCTTCCTTAGTTTGCAAGACTTGGAGGCCAAGGAAATAATGCAAATAGCCTAAGTCGGTCATTTCAAATTTATTCTTAAGGATGGTTTTCACATGGTTTAAATTTTTTGGGTCAGTACCAGTGAAGATAAGGTCATCGACATAAATAAAAAGGATTATGAGATGGATTTCTACTTTCTTGGTATATACATTGGGGTTAGAATGGAATCTAAAAAAGTCGGTATTAAGAAGAAAGATGTCCATTTTGGCATACCAAGCTCGAGGAGCTTTCTTAAGACCATAAAGAGATTTCTTAAGGCGACCAACAAGGCTAGAGTCATTCTGGACTTATCCAGGAGGTTGTTCCATGTAGATTTCTTCTTGCAAATCCCCATGCAAGAAGGAAGATTTAACATCCATCTGATGGACCTCCCATTTATGTGAGGTGACAAGGGATAGAACAAGCCATATGGAATTCATTTTGGCTACAGGGTAAAAGGTTTCATTATAGTCTATGCCTTCAACTTGAGAGAACCATTTTGCAACTAATTGGGCCTTGTGTCTTTCAACACTTCCATCTGATGCATACTTAGTTTTGTACACCCATTTACATATGATAAGTTCTCTTTTTTTTAGAAGGGGTACAAGATCTCAAGTATCATTTTCCATTAAAGAATAATAATCTTCATTCATTGTTGTATCCCAATCTGGATGACCTGAAGATTTTGCAAATGTCTCTGAATCATGAGCCTCAAAAACTTGAGCCAAAAGAGAAGTGGCTTGCTAAAATTGTGAACGTGTTTGATGTTGATCTGAAGGATCATCGACAAGATCACCATATGCTTCTCGTGTTGAACGAACCCATCTAGGAAGTGGTGGTGCTAGTGCGGGATCAGGTTCAATGGACTCATTTGGAGGAAGGTGAGCAAGAGGAGGTGTATTTTCATCCTCATTATCATCATTTGAAGAAGAAGAAACTAGAATAGGAACAAAATAAGGCACAAATTCTGAAGATGGCTCACAAGTCGAAGAATGCACAAACATTGAATTTGGCTCACAGACCAAGATATTTTCATCAAATTTAACTTCTCTTCTGATAATAATTTCATTACAATGTCGTTGAAGAAGTTTGAAACCTTTGACATCTTCAGAACAACCAACAAATATACACTTCTCACTTTTAGGCTGCAATGCTTTCCTTTTCTCACCAGGATTGTGAGCCCGTGCTACACTGTCAAATACAAGAAAGTGACTTACATATGGCTTAATGTTATTCCATGCTTCTTTAGGTGTTGTATTTTTAAGATCCTTTATGGGAGTGTGATTTACTATGTAATTTGCACCGTTAATGGCTTTCGCCCAATACTTTAGATTTAATCCCTTAGATTGGATCATACAATTAGCCATTTCTTTTAATGTGCAATGCTTTCTCTTAGCAATACCATTTTGCTATGGTGTATATGGAACAATGTGTTGCATTTGAATTCCCTATGCAGTGCAATAACTTGCAAATTGATTCTTCACATATTCACCTCCATTATCTGTTCTTAACCTCTGAAGTTGTTGTCCATATTTCTTTTCTACAAGGGCCTTGTAGGCCAAAATATCGCTCTTAAGTTTTAAGAAGTAAACCCAAGTGCGTTTGGAAAAGTCATCAATGAAAATTAATAAATACTTGCACCTAGAAAAAGGAGAAGAAAACTGACCACACAAGTCACTATGAAAAAGCTCCAAAGGGGCTGAGGTGTGCCAAGATACATGTTTGTCAAAATTGTCCCAATGATGTTTGGTAAGAACACAATCGAAACAAACACCATCTCTGCAGGAAACAAGAGGAAGACTGGTCACCATCTGTTGATTATATAGTTGTTGCAATGAGCGATAGTTTAGAAGACCAAACTGCTTATGCCAAAGTTTGCTCAAGTCATCGCTATGAGCAACAAAAAATGATGGAAAAGAGGATGACCCAAAGTTGTCAAACTTGTACAACCTGGTAATACCATCAACAATCCCAGTTGCGAGAACATGCTTAGGATATTTTAGATCCTTGATTACAACTTGGTGAGGTGAAAACTCTACGATATTACCTTCATGTGAGAGAGTGATTTGATATATTGATAGAAGGTTGCAAGAAAGACTTGGAACACATAATACACCATTGAAATGACCATTATCTACATGCATTTTTCTAGACCCTACAACACTAAGAGATCTATCATCACCAACAAATATTTTCTTGGTGTTGCATTCATTAAGAGCAGAAAACATGGATTTATCTTTATCCATATGACAACATGCTCCAGAATCAATAAGTCACTCATCAAAAGAAGAAGTAGAAGTTGCATTGAAAGAGAAACTAGAAGTAGAAAGTGCATGTCCATGAGAAGAAGAAGAAGTAGTAGAATCAATATTGATGTTGTGCTTCTTCATCACTGCTTCTAAAGTTGTCATCTTCTTAAAACATTTGGACTCATCATGATCATCTTTCCCACAAAAGTTGCAATGTTTGTTAGTCTTCTTATTTTTGGATTTTTCTCCTTTGTCACCATTAGGAGCATAAGCTAGTGGAGAGGGTTTTGGACCCTTGGTTTGCTTGTTGTTGTGGCGAGGATGTTGTTTCTTGGGGTTCTTGGGTCTATCTTTATGTTGGGCCACTAAGGCTTTGTTGGATGTACCTGAAATGCTGATCAGTCCAAGTTGCACAAGTTTATCCTGCTCTTGAATTAGAGAATCAAGAAAGGACTCAAGAGAGGGTTCTTTATAGGCACTCCCTAGAGATTTTCTAGTGGCATAAGAGGTAGATACAAAAACATAATATGCACTACCAAGATTAGAAAGAATAACATATATCCATCAATTTTCCTTCAGATCTAGTTCACATTCTATACATAAAATACTAAGTGTTTTGAACTTAGATAAGTAGTCTTCAATGTAAAGAAAATCATTTGGAATTAAATTTTTTAACCGATTTTCCAACTAGTGAGCTCGAACAATATTGTGTTTACCAAACACAACTTCAAGCTTTTCCCAAGCCTTATCCGGGCTCTCAATTTTTTGAAGGTGAAACCTTAAATTAGGAGAGATGGAAATTTTGATTAGTCCACGGGCTTTGTCATTCCTATTAATTCATTTGATATACTTGTCATCATCAGTATGTTCTTGTTCTTTTCCTAAGGTAATCCTTTACAATCTTTTACTTCTTATTAAATCCTCCATATGAGATTTCAATTGTAAGTAGTTGGTATTGGTAAAAAAAATATCATTGGGATAAACCATATTAAATATGCATAAAAAGATGAAACTAATGATCTGGTTAGAAAGATCTCAAGAAAATAGACAGTTTAAAAAAAAACGACACCGAAAATGGACTTCGGATGTGAAAGTTGTGCTCTTCTGAAAAAGAGCATAAATGATAACCAAATAGACACGTGGCAAGTAGAAATTGGTCCACGCGGTGATGCTCCTCCTAACTGTGCCTATAAGCTCACTTTCAAATAAGTTACTTATGAAGTGAACCTCTTTTATAAAATAACTTATAATCACTTTTACAATGAAGTTACTTTGTAAATGAAAGTTTCATGCAAAATAACTTAAAATAAAATGAAGTTATTTAATAGTGATTCACTTTTATAAATTCAATGAAATGCACTTTACAATGAATGCATGAACTTTTTCAAAAAGAGTAACAAAAAAAAGACTTGAATTCAAGACCTCTTACTAAGTAAAGTAATTTTTAACCAAGTGAGCTAGTGAAAAACATATTATATTGTTTAGAAGGAGGATTGGAGTTGTTGTTGTTGATGATGATGATGACGACCTTGGAGAGCATGCTAAAAAAAAACTCTTTTCACACAAGAAAAAAATGTCGTTTCTCGACAACATGGGTTATATCTCGATTAACATACTCGAAAAATGCAATTTTTTCATCTATTTCTAATTTACTGAGATCACACAGAGCACACGACAAATAACATACGTAGATAGGAAAACCCTTTCTGCTTTGTTTTTTATTTGTCAAGATCGCACAAGACACGGAGCAAAGAACATACGCATATCGAAAAAAGTAGCAACTTGGAAATAAAAAGAATAAAACCGAAATATTATCTCTGCAAAAATTTAAAAGGGTGTATTCAGGATTTAAACCTCCAGATCTGACTGAAATGGTCGTATCTTGGGCATATGGAAACTTTTTTGAGTGAAACAAAAAACGTTCCTGACTGAAATGAGCATTCCAGATACAATGGAACAATCCTCTTGGCTCAAAACTAAATGAAAATGGAAGAAACCGGAGATGAGGTAACACAAATTCACGATCTCGATCTACAACGTGAGTGGGTCTTCATATGTGCTCTGATACCGTGTTCGACAACACAGGTATTCCAATAGAGGACAAACACCTTCAATAACCACTCACACAACCAGATTAAATATCAACACACCGATATTTTGACATGGTAAAAACCATATGGGGAAACATCCATGACCCCAACCAACGTGGTCACTTGGAGCAATTTATTAATGCAAAAGAAAAATATTACATAGAGATTTACAAGAGAGTTTCTCACAATCGATCATCGTCAATGATCCTCCATGCTCTTTAAATAGAGATCATGGAGCAATCAAGTGCTAAGCCACAAATCAATTTAGTCATTAAGATCGAGAAGAATATGAACCATCAGATCACTCTATGTTGGGAACATATCTTAACCATCGGATTACCTAACTGCAAATGCATACTAATGCATATTAAAGAAACACAGTAAGAAACACGTTTTTACCTAACAATACATTAGACCAAATTAATATTAACTAACTCCTAAGTGTATAAATATCCTAACAGTAAATATAAAAAATAAAAACATTATTTTTGATAGGTTGTACATCTGCAATATATAATATTAGTCTTAATCCCTCTTTAACTTGGATGATGAATTGTTAAATTACCAAAAGAACCATATTGAACTTGTCCACTCTACATAAAAATCCCATAAGAAGCTTGTCACTCTAGTGTTAAAATTCAAGTTGAATAGATAAAGAATTATTAAACTATCGAAATCGGGTATCTATTCCATGAACCCCATCTAAAACTTGTTCATAAATATTAATTTTTTATTTAAATAATATTGATAATTCAGCTTGAATTTAAGACTTAACACTGTGTTTGAGAATTGTTTTTGATATTTAATTTGTTTTATTTTTAAATTACATTTTCAAATGAATAAAAAAATTAAAAGAAAATTATAAGTTTTTAAGTATATTTCCCATTTAACTTTAATGAAATTTGAATATTTGTAATAATTATTATAATTCAAGTAATAAATGGATTTTAAAGTTATAAATAGATTGTAGAATCACTTGCTAAAAATTTTTAGGTGTATTAAAATTTTGGAATTAACTATTAAAAAAGTTTGAGTTTGAATTATAAAATTTATATTTATTGGTTATATAAATATGTGTTTTAGATTTTCTCAGATGGGGTTCCACGCAACTAACATGCAACTTAAGCTATTTATGAGGCTTATCGCCACTCTCGTCTTCAATTCTTGGATGGAGGACAAAATTTATCGTGCTCCTGGGCAGGATGGACAATTCCCTCGTGCAGGTTTAATGGAGCTCTTAGTGTGCCATGGCGGAGGGACGATGATGGGTACGAGAGGCGTGTGCAAAGTCACCTTAGCACCCTTGACACTCCTCCATTTCATCTAGGTTTGTTATGGCTTGTTTCACTCAGCTCAGTTTTTGCATTTATGATTTGCTTCATTCAGTTTCCTAGCTCTACGCGCTCTTCTGCTAAGTTTTGTCTGGTTTTCCTTATTTTCCATGCCCCGAGAGCGTGGAATGCCCAAGATGGGTCCTTCTTGGTATATCTATGCAGCCAGACAGAGACGCCTCTGCAAGCTTGCCCAGGCTTCTTCGATCACATTGATTCGAGGGAATAAGCAGCCAAATTCCCCTCCCATAGCCTATGTAGAGGAGGAAATTCTAGAGGAACCAATTACGATGCCGCCAAACTCCCTCCTCTACATAGTTCCAGACCCTCGAGACCGGCCCAACACTAGTCTCCCTGCAACTGCTACAGTAGAAGCCATGGAGGGGGCGACTTGTATAATCCAAGAAGAAATTCCTTTGGATGACCGTCTGATTGAGCCTCCATCGCCCACCTCCACCATGGCCCGAGAATCGCACTCACTTTGCTTCATGGCACCAGAAAATATGGAGCTCATATTCAAGATGCGGAGGGACATGATGGAACAACTCCACAGGCACACTCTTCTCAGTAGCAGACTTGACATCTTGTTCGATGCTTTCTCATGCACGCAAAGTCAACAACGTTGTCCAACCTATGTGCAACCTTACGTCTTCACTCCTCACGGCGGCACTCAATATAGCAGGTTTTAATAGCTCTTTTAATGTTTTAAATATCTTAGGCTCTTTGTACCTCCTCTGCAAAAACACGTGGATTTTTTGTACTCCTATTCAACTTTCATGTTTTGTGGTCTGTGAAGATTTTTTGGCCATGTCATGTTCAGAGTTCTTATTACATGTTCAAACAAATCTATCTCAATACTCTTCTGCCACCTATTCCGGTTTCCAAATGTTGGGCAGAACATGTGACAACTTTTTCTTTTTTGCCAACCAGAACAACAAGGTGCCATCTATTTCAGTTTCCACTAGTTTAGCGAAACAAGTGGCAAACAATAGAAATTGATTTGATATGTACAATCACAACTCTTTTATGAAGAAATAACACTTTATATATATATATATATATATATATATATATATATATATATATATTTCCTTCGATTTATTGGAATGTTCAACATTTATAATTTAATAGTTTGATTTTGAGTTGTTAAATTTACATTTATTGATTATATAAATATATGTTTCAGTTTTATTGGAATGTTCAAAATTTTCAATATTTTATTTTTATTTTTATTATTTTCAATTTTTTTTTATGAAAAATATATATAATTAAAAAAATTACAAAATTAAATTATTTAAAAAATAATTATTAATGTTTTAAAATTATTTTACTTTACTTAAGAATTAAAAAATTTAAAAAATAATAATTATTTTTTTAAGTTATTCTACTTTACTTCAATAACTCACTTTTAAATAATTTGCATATTCTCTTCTTTCTAGTATTTTTTATAATTAAATTGTTTTATTTTTTATATTATTTTTTCATGTCTATTGATTATTCTTTTATCATTTGTTCTTTGAAAACTAACTTTTTTGGCAATGCTAAACAATAAATCTCCACTTTAATTTTAATTCGATCAATTATAAAAATTACAACTTAAAATGGTTAAATTATGTACATCAATTTTATCAATGATGAAAATTGTGACCTAAAATAAAACGGTTCCAATTTAATTTTATTAATGATGGAAAATGGGAATGTGTATTCTTCTTAAACAATCATTTGAGTACCTTCGAGTAATCAAACTATAGGCCACTTCCTGCTACTTTGTACTAAAATATGTTATAGCAAAAATTTGTGTGACCTTATATGAGGAACTCATTAATACATTTATCTTTTGTTATCATTTTAAATAGTTAGTTTTTTTCAATATCATTTTAGATTAGAATATATCTTACGGGTTCCACATGTGAGGGGGATTTTGTAAGACCTTTAGGATTGGCAAGAGCACGCACACTCTTCCACTGAAGGTTTAAATGGACAAGCTGGACAAGAAGAGTGCTTAATTCGGTTGATAAAAACGAAGAACATCTTATATAGTGAAGTTGAGTTTTTGTAGGCGCGTTGTCGTGTCAAAGATGACTTCACCAATGAGACTTGCAAATAAAGGTTAAGATGGTGACTTGACTGAAGAAGCGAGTTGGGTGGGCACCCCACGAAAAGTTGGAGCGGTTGGAGATGATGGGCGCTTCGACAGCATGAATGCCCAACTAATCAAACAAAGAACGAAGGTTGGGAAGCTCAGACGCCTTGGGCACACGCCATGCCAAGGGGGGTTGACCAAACAATGAAGGAAACGACGAACAAACACCAAGGTGAAGGGTGCAAAGATAACAGATGGAGAAAACAGGTTTGGTTGAATGCATGTGGCTTGATGGAGTTTTGCATATCGCAGAGGCATGCCACAGAGTTGAGTTGAAGGCTTGATGTGAACATGCTGGAAGCACATTTCCGAGACAAGTCCATGTTGGGCTTCACTATACACATATGTAGGGTCATGTGGTTGCAAACTTTTGGTTGTAGTAGCGAACGAATGTGACAGAGTTGTTAGAATTTGTAGCTCGGGAAAGTACTTCCACACTAGGGGTGTCTAGTAGTGTTGAAGGGGCCCAACTTATGTCTAGAAAACATTATGTTGGTGGGGGCCACTCAAGTCAACTTGAGATTAAGTCATAACCATTGGATGTGATTTAAGTGGTATCAATACTTGATTAAATCTCCACCATTAGATCTAGATCTCGAGGAGAAGAGCTAAGGGCCAAGATTGTCAGGATTGCCGGAGAGGAAATGATAGGGTTACAAATAACCTAGGAAGCCTCATTTCCTCATCATCTCAAAGTGAAGGAACCCATCCAAGCTAGAGTGACTCTTATAAGGAGATCTTGTAGTGGGTTAAGTTGAACCAGCCGACGAGGACTGAATAGGGTCGTGGAAGCAATCCAAGAAGGTCTGAGCATTGCAAAGAAAACACCAAGTCGAGTCTGATGAAGTAAGGAGAGGGGGCCGAGCTAGAGTCACCTGCAAATACAAAAAACAAACCTCCTGGAATTCATGGTGAGAAACCAGGTGGTCATATGAGTGGTGCGGATGTCGTACATGTGGTACGGTCCCTGCAAACAAAGACTCGTTGTTACAACCCTATGTATTCACCGATCCAACATAAATAAAATAGAGTTTTTGTGTTGAGGAGTGAAGTTTTCATAATTTTTCTTTTGCATCTTTTGTGTGGTTGTTCCAAGTTATATTAATGTAAATGGTTGTAGCTTAGTATCATCCATACAATGTACGACCGTGCATATATATTGCAAGGAGACCGGGTCGTAGCGAGTTTGCTGAAGAGGTTCGAGTCAATAGATTGGATGTATCTGTGTGTGGATCACACGTTCGACAGAGAAAATCCACAGGTGATGTGTGGATCGGGCTTGGGCTCGTATGTTGACAGTCCGTGTGGAGTGACTGCTACAGGCACGGGGAGAGAGGCTAGGCAGAGCACACAGGACAACGACATAGGCAGAGAAGAGCTGAGCACATAGAGTGAGGAGCGGTTGAGTTTACGGCTGCAGGAGAGGACTCGTGTAGAGGATGCTTGAGCCGTGGATGAGTTGTGATCGTTGGTGGAGGAGCTATGCCGGGCGGACAATGTGGACAAACAGCCAGAAGCCAGCCGCCATTGCTGAGAGGAATATGTGGTTGCAGTGGGAAGTGTAGAAAGGTCCCGCGAGGGTTGTGGTTCCAGCAGACGGAAAGGAGTTGGGACATCGTTTCCACCACAGCATCAGGAAAGAGAGCCACGTGACTGTATATGGAGGAACGTTAGCCGCTAAGGAAAGGGCGAAAGACGTTGGGTAGCCAAGGAGCACAATTGGGTCGCGTGGAGAGCTGGGTGATGGAAGACGCGACAAGGTTGACCACCGACAAAGCTGAAGGAGAGCATGTCGAGTGATAGACAACCACAGCCCTTGGCTGGGCATTATGACCGCCAACAGTAAGGGTAGCCGACGGGAAGACCAACAGCCAACCGCTAGCCAAGTCGGCGGCTAACCAAGCCACCAGCTAGACAACCAATTGCCAACACAACATAGGTTACCAACAAGGCATCTAGACAGGCCGATAGGCTGCGGGAAAACCTAGCAGGGGTTATGCAACAACCAGGAGTGCCCAAAATTTTTGGGCAGCGAGTAGGAAGCTTGGGCAGCAGGCTGGGATGGCTTGGGAAGCCCCAAAAAAAGACCTAGGAAACAACCTGATGCTGCGGTAAACCCTGGGGAGCCTCAGGCAGGGAATCGGGTAGCAAGTGTCAGTGTACTTAGGCCAAGAGGGGAAAGGGGACAAAGGACAAGTAGCAACAAGTGGCTGCTCAGAGGAGGAGGATGCGTTCCAGGAATTCTCAACCCAGGCTAAGGGCTTCATGAAGTGTGGGATTCACACCATCATAGTAGCAGTCAGGGGAGAAGGAATAGTGACCCTCCAAATAGAGTCAGACACGACTCTAAGGGTGACTCGAGTACTCTATGTACCAAGGATGAGAGTCAATGTTTTCTCAACCTTGGAAGATCAGGGCTATGGAGTTGAGTTTTATGGTCGTGGATTCCATATTTTCTCTACATGGGGAGAAGCTCCAGGGGTACATGTTATGATCGACCACATTGAGGGTTAGTTGTACAGGATATGGGGGAAGCTCATCTACAACTCCAGGAGGAGAAAATGATCAGTTGGATGATTCTTGAGAGTATATAGATCCAGATGGAGCATGTCTCTTAGATTCAAAGGGAGAGACCGACAAAGATGGAGATCATGCAGGAGGTAGCTCTAGTGGAAATACCTCCCTCACTAAGAGGGAGTGTTAGAATTTGTAGCTCAGGCAGGTATTTCCACACTAGGGGTGTCTAATAGTGTGGAAGGGGCCCAACTTATGTCTAGACAACATTATGTTGGTGGGGGGCACTCAAGTCAACTTGAAATTAAGTCACATCCATTGGATGTGATTTAAGTGGTCTCAATGCTTGACTAAATCCCCACCATTAGATCTAGATCTTTAGGAGAAGATCTAAGGGCCAGGATTGCAGGAGAGGAATGACTAGGGTTACAAATAACCTAGGAAGCCTCATTTCCTCATCATCTCAAAGTGAAGGTTTCCATCCAAGCTAGAGTGGCTCGTCTAAGGAGATCTTGCAGTGGGTTAAGTTGAACCAGTTGAGGAGGACCGAGTAGGGTCGTGGATGCAAGCCAAGAAGGGTCGAGCAGGGAAAAGAAAAGACCAAGTCGAGTGTGATGAAGTAAGGAGAGGAGGCTTAGCTAGGCTCACCTGCAAATACAACAAACAAACCTCCCAGAATTCGTGGTGAGCAACCATGAGGTTGTACGAGTGGTACAAATGTCGTACAGGTGGTACGATCCCTGCAAACGAAGTTTGGGTGTTACAGTCCTATGTATTCACTGATCTAAGATAAATAAAATAGAGTTTTTGTGTTGAGGAGTGAAGTTTCCAAAAAAATTCTTTTGCATCTTTTGTGTGGTTGTTCCAAGTTTTATTAATGTAAATGGTTGTAGATTAGAGCTGATACTTGAGTTTTGTTATCGCACAAGTTGTAGGTTGGGAAAACCCTGACCTAACCACTAAATGGCGACAACTAAGAGGTCACCTACCCACTTTCACTTAGGCAGGTGTCCCCGTCACTTTAGAGGTGAGGTAGTCACCTCAAGGGGAGAATCCCGGTGACCCTAGGGGGAATGAGATGGAAAAAGATGAAGATAGAGATGAAGTCCCTAAAGGTCTTTTAAGTGGTATGAAGGTATTGGAATGGAGTCTTGGGGAGGTCAAAGGGTTGCCAAGTATGTTGAGTAACCTGCAAATGGTGAAATACCTACCCGAGACACAAGAAAAGCAAACATATATTGCAATATAATCAACTGGACAAACAAGTTAAGCTTGTTGTCACTAATAGAAGTTGTTAGTAAAAATGTATATCAGAAATAAAATGGCACAATAAGCTGCAATATAAATGCTAGAAATGAAGTGAAAGATACAAAATAAATACCAGCTAAACACTAGCAAACCTCAACATGAAAGACCAAGATACTAGAATGAAAATATAAGGTTGTTGTAAACACTTTTCTGCAGCAAATTATATCAACCTTATGGTTGTAACAATCAATGTATTACAACAAGAAAATCAACCACTGAAAATCCTCCAAACTTTGTCAAAAAGTGCGCTAGACCAAGAAGAGTAACTATGCAAACTTTGAGTTATTCAAGCAAATGAGTTAGGGTTTCTACAACCCTAATGGTTGAAGATGCAATTTTATAACAATAGAAAGAAGTACCCCTTTGATGGGGACTCCCTAGTGGTTGTGAGGTGCCCAAGGCACAAGGAAGACAATCCAAGTTGCAAAAAGTAAAAATGACAAGAAATCACGTTTCCTGATGCAATATTTTGTTTCTCCAATGCAAGATTAGTGCCTTTGGTTATGGGTTAATGGGGTCAAAAAGAAAGAGCTAGGGTTACTAAATTCTTGGGGGTGTAAATCCTCTTACTTACCAAGGCAAGTAACCTAGCTAGGGTTTGAAGATGAGGGGTGTAAATCGTCATACTTCCTCAACTAAACCCTTGCAAAAAAAAGCTTGATAAAATGGTGGAAACTAGGATAGGGGTGTATATCATTATACTCCCTATCTAGCCTTGGCCAAAAAAACCTTATCTTGAATTAAAAATGATAATAAAAAAGTAAAGAGACCATACCATTCAAAAAAAAGGCTTAACATGCCAAAGTAAACCTCCACAAAAGCAAGAGAATGACCTCCTAGAGATAGTGCACAATCATCATCAACAACCATAACCACAAAAACATTATTCCATATCACAAGAGGCAAAATACTCCAAGTGTAGCGAAAATTTCAGATCAAGTACTTCTCACAAGAGGGAGAGTTATGTTAAAATGAGATCTTATGATCTCTTATTTATACAAAAACTCACTAAGATAGTTTGTCCACATAATTAAGGGTAAACCACAAGACTAGGGGTCAACAACCCTAATCTTGCCCCTTTTACAAAGTAATATTAAACAATTTACTTTAATTTCACTTTTGCACAAAGAAAAATCCCTAGTCATATGGACGTCATCCTTTTAGGGGACATTTTGGCACTAGGAGAAGGTCGTTGTTGATTTAGGAGTGCAGATAGGCTTCCTAAAGCCACATGTCAAGTATCCCAACAACTTCCTTCATGTTCAAGGCTCAAGCCCCTCAAAAACTCCTTGTGCCAATGCATGCCAACTCACCACCAAACCCTAACCCCCTAGATCACATCATGCTTCTAAATGTGATGCTTTTCCTCTCCTAGGAAAAACGTTTGGCATGTGGAGGTTAGGTTATGTCATCCAAGTCATCTTCTAGGCCTTCCAAGTTTGATCTCTCTCATTCAGCATGCGAACCCTTGGCATCCACCTGTGAGCTTCAAGCCCCATGGATGCCCAAGCTAGGCTTGTTCTTCCAAAACTGTCCACCAACTAGGTCCTGCAAAGACAAATAAGCACACCCTCCAAGGATCTCAAGTCATAACATCATGATAAATGAATCCAATCAATAAATGAGCCACCTAATCATGTGCATCAAAGATCACCATGTCAAACAATTAAGTGCTCAAAGACATTATGCGACTTGTCAAGCTTGAATATGGGAGGGTTGACGAGGTGTCATATTGGGTAGATCTTTCCCTAGGTCAAGGAGAGTTTCCAAGAGATCCCTCTCTAAGCCATGTAAAGTGGGTGAAGTGGTTAGGGTCAAGAGTCAAAGGGCATAGGGCTCATGACATACAAGAGGTCGTAGTGTCTCATTCATGGGTGTCTTTGTAGAGGGTGTGTAGTACCTTCTTCCGCAATGCATTTTTTCTAAGCCCATTATTTTCCCATTCTTTCATAAATTTAAGGAAAGGTTGAAGGCCACTGCCTTGGCGTGGTGTCCAGGTAATGACAGTGTCACCCACAAACACCCAGTGGAAACAAGAAGGTTGGCTCGTGATGAGACCCCCTTTCTCTTAGCCATGCAACTGAGAGTCATTACCCTGGCTTGGTAACCAAATGATGGTAATGTCATACCACTAGATATCCATGGACATGATAGGTCGACTCGTGATGAGACCTCCTATCCTCCAACTAACCTTTTAAACATTCTTAATCATATTTTTTATGGGTCCCCCTTTTCTCAAAGATAAGTGTTTCATTTCTTTCATGGGTGATCCTTGGGCGAAACATCTAGAAGGTTTATACATAGGATTTTATCTTTTACATAAGAGAAATGAAGACATAACTTAAGTAATAAACGAAATAAGATGAAGGCGTAGCCTAGGTTGAGTAAATCGGTTTGGCCTTGCCATCAAACGAAAGACGTCAGTGCTGCACGATGACTAGGAACGTTGGGTGTTTTTCGCCACCCAGCCGGATGTTCGTCGAGTCTGTGATAGATTCTCTATGATCTCAGAAGAAAAAAACTAGCATTTTATGCATGTGTTCTTGGAAAAGCTCCAAACAATCTAGTAGAAGCATATGCCCTTCGGAGAGGTCTCCTTCTTGCTAAGGAAACCAAGGTCAAAACAATGATTGTGAGAGATGATTCCTTGGTGATCATTAAAGCTATGCTTGGGAAATCCTCACTAGTAGACAATAAGCTTGTTGTAGTCATGGTTCAAGCTAAAAAGGAAGCAAGTATAATAAGCGAAATCTCTTTCTATCACATGAAGAGAGAAATCAATGCAGAAGTTGATCTTTAGGCCAAGAAAGCCAACAAAGAGTATGAAACAAATGGAATGCACTCACTATGCAACATCCTCTAAGGTCTTGGATTAATTTGACACATCAAGCAACATTTACAACCCTTGAGGAGAACACTCAACGTCTCTCACATGCGAGCCTTAACCATGGCTCTGTTTAATGAATGCTTCAATATGAAAATTTGTAGACTATGTGAAATAATGAAACATGGGAAGCAAGGAATTGTGAACGTTTATGGTTGGGACTGTTATCGCACAGTTTGTAGCTTGGTCAAAAGGCTAGAAGATAAAGGCCAAACTGGCGTAACAGGAACCTACCCCATCCAATGTCACCTCAATGGGGAAGTTCTTTCTCTTTAGGGAGGTTAGGCCCAGGGGAGACGTCCCCGGTAACCTGGGTTTTTGAAGAGGCTAAGGTATACAGGTCAGAGTAAAATTCCCTCTTCACAGATTACCACCAAGAGCAGATAGTATGGCTAAATAGCCAATAATGAAGTGTAGCCCCAAATGAGAACACCTGCCCGGAACAAAACAATAGTAAAAAAATATATGCAGGCTATGATTCAATGGGTTAGTACTTCATATAACTATCTGATATCAATATATTAGAAATTATGACAATAGATATTGACGAGATCAACGTTTATCAATATAGCAATGGAACAATATCAATTCATCAATAAATATCGAGATGATGTAGCAAACAATGTCTCCAATCAATCTCTTACTCAATAAATGCTCTTAAACCATCATCTAAATGCTTATCAACATAAAATGATGCGTCAAGATGGAATAACCAAGGATGACGTCAGCCTTATTAGGGTTAGTAGTTAGTTAGGGTTTCAAATTATAAGAGTTTTAAGAGTTTGTTTGACCACTATCATTTCAACGTTGGAGACCTAAGATCAATGCCTAAGGGTAAATGGAATCAATTCAAGAGAGGACGCAAAGTTGAAGGGAAAAGGTTAAGGACTAGAGGGAAGGGTTCTGAAGTGCTGCAATGGTAGGGTCCCAGAATCAAAACCCTAGGGGAAAGAGGCTCACTCCAGTGTTGCTTAAGCAAGGCCTCGTGCTCTTTCCTCCTTCCTTAGGTTTATCTTGGCAAAACGGCTAGCATCAAGACATGAGAGTGAGGTGAGGGAAAGTGTTGCAAAGGCAAGGCCCTATCACCAAACCCTAGAAGCAAGACAACCCTAGGTGTAGATAACCTAGGCCTAGGACGTCTACTCCTTCTTGACCTCTAAAAGGTACGACTAACACAGGGGAAGAAGTAACAAGAGTGTAGCAATGGCTAGGCTCTTCTTTTCTTCTTCAATGGCTGAGAATTTCTCTTTTAGGGGACATGAGACAACGACCTACTTGTGTGTTTGTCCCCTAGGGTTTTTAAAATCAACAAAATTTATAAATAAATGCAAGAATATAAGACCACAACCATTCAATTAAGAAGTTTTGCAGAAAAAACACTTACATATCATGATGAAATAGTATTGCAAACCCTAGTTGTAAACCTTCCTTCAAGAGAAATGCCAAAAATGCCAAGAAAAACCTTCCTTCAACAAGTGCGCCTCACTTAAAGCGAACAAATGCCCAACAAGGGCGCAAAAATCAGATCTCACTAGGAGAGTGAGTTGTGTGTTATATCAAAATGAGGATAAAACTCCTCAATATATATTGTATCATGACCTTTAATTAATTTTAGGTCATAAAAATTAGTCGACAAGGATTTAAACCAAAATCATACTGTTTTCTCATTAAAATGTCAAAATAAAACCCTAACTGGGCTGTAATAAAGGTAAAATCCCCTTTAAGGGAGGTGCTAGCCCCTTTTAGGGAAAATGAGGCATCCAGGAGCAAAACGTTGACCCTCCAGGGGCCTCTTCAACATGCCACACGTGCCACTGCTGCCCAATCTGCCTCCAAGAATGACCATGACGTCATGGTAAGAATGGGGGCGCTCTAAGCCTTCCAAGGCCAACGTTCCACTGAAAATGGGTCATTCCCCCTAGGTCGGGCTCTGCCAAAGTGCCTCTGGGGAACGTCCTTCTTATTCTCAGGTGCAAAAGCTCAATCAAGCACTGTCCTGTCTCTGCGCCTCTGATGGGTCTCAACAACCATCTGATGGGCTCTTCAGCCCCATGGAGGTCCGAGCTAATAATCTCCCCATGTGTACCGGTCCAAATGGTACCTGTCTGTCGGGCATGGTCCTGCACATCAAAAACTTCGCCCTCCATGGGCTCATTAGTCATAAGGATCATAGCAATGTTAATCATGTTTCATCATTAATATTATCAAACATATGCATAAAAACCCTGATATATCATCCAATAGCTCAAAGATATTACAAAGACCTACAATACAAAGCTGAAGAAAAAGACAAGACACCCTATTGGGCTAGTATCCATAAGGAAAGGAAAGTCTCCAAGGGGTCTCATCCAAGCCATGTAAAACGAGGTGGTGTGGATAAGGGATGTCCAGACATACGGGTAGAGTGAGAGCTAGGGATGCATGATATTACCTGTGGGTGCCTTTGTAGAAGGCGAGTTGTACCCATCATGGATGCAATTTTTTCCAAGCCCTTTCTTGCCTTTATTCTTTTCTTTTCTTTATTTGTTTTTTTCTTTTATTTCAAGGACTAACTAGAGGACATTGCCTTGGTGTGGTGACCAGAGTTGACAGTGTTACCCACAAGCACTTTCATAGAGATGATAAGGCTAGCTCGTGATGAGACTCCCTTTCCCTTGGCCATGCAACCAAAGGTCACTGCCCTGGCGTGGTAACCAGATAGTGGCAATGCCATGTTGTTAGGCACCCATGAACATAATAGGCTAGCTCGTGATGAGACCCCCTATCCTCTTGGCTAGGTCTTGTTTTGTTATTTTTCTTCGGGTCCCTCTTGTTTCTTGCTGAGAGGCTTTTTACTGCCTTCTTGGGGATCCTTGGGCGAGGCATCTCGAGGTTTCATTTTTAGGCTTTTATCTTTTACCAGTTGCCTTTACCTTCTGGGCCTTTAGCCCCTTCTTCCCACGAGATAAGGTGCAACCCCACAAACAAATCATCCTAATGCCCGGACTAGGGGAAAGGGACAGATGAGTGGGAGATAAGATGAAAAAGTGATGATGTGATGGGAGCGGACGATGGCTCTTCAGAAATCCCCCCGGTGGCAAACCAAAACCTATGGGTACAGGCTTTCTAGGACACCCTGTCAATCCCCCCCAATCATGGTCAAGTGGGTTAATGTAAAATCCAAGCAGTCGTCAGAGATAAAAGGAGTAAGATGCACATATCTAAAGGTTATAATGATCAAAAGTGACACATACCATGATACCTGGACCAATTACCTCATGGAGCAAGAGCCTTCTCTGATACAAGCCCATGCCAATGGTGATGGATGCTGTTGCTGCTGATAAGACGAATCTAATGAAAGAAGAGAAGGATGGGCCCTCCAGGGCCATGCTCAGGTCAATCCTGCTCTCGATACTCCATGTCTAGGACCTATGGGCCTCGAGACATGATCTCCTAGTTATCCCTAGAAATCGTGGATAACATCTGGCTCCAACTCAGGGACATGTGCTCACCGTAGAGCGCATGAGAACCTCAACATCTCTGGCATAACCTGCAGACCTACTCAACTCGATAGGGGCATCAGTACAAAGATGGGGTGGTATTGCCACCCCGCATATATAGACATATATATATAACTGAAATAAAACAATCAATATGCAAATGTGGAAGCAAACTAACATGAAATGCAAATGGTATAATACACGAAGAATGCCTACTTACCTTTACTTACCCGTGGAGTCAGGTCCCACCACCTT
>ML795851.1:210198-223015 GCA_009831015.1 Picea engelmannii
CAGAGGCATGCCACAGAGTTGAGTTGAAGGCTTGATGTGAACATGCTGGAAGCACATTTCCGAGACAAGTCCATGTTGGGCTTCACTATACACATATGTAGGGTCATGTGGTTGCAAACTTTTGGTTGTAGTAGCGAACGAATGTGACAGAGTTGTTAGAATTTGTAGCTCGGGAAAGTACTTCCACACTAGGGGTGTCTAGTAGTGTTGAAGGGGCCCAACTTATGTCTAGAAAACATTATGTTGGTGGGGGCCACTCAAGTCAACTTGAGATTAAGTCATAACCATTGGATGTGATTTAAGTGGTATCAATACTTGATTAAATCTCCACCATTAGATCTAGATCTCGAGGAGAAGAGCTAAGGGCCAAGATTGTCAGGATTGCCGGAGAGGAAATGATAGGGTTACAAATAACCTAGGAAGCCTCATTTCCTCATCATCTCAAAGTGAAGGAACCCATCCAAGCTAGAGTGACTCTTATAAGGAGATCTTGTAGTGGGTTAAGTTGAACCAGCCGACGAGGACTGAATAGGGTCGTGGAAGCAATCCAAGAAGGTCTGAGCATTGCAAAGAAAACACCAAGTCGAGTCTGATGAAGTAAGGAGAGGGGGCCGAGCTAGAGTCACCTGCAAATACAAAAAACAAACCTCCTGGAATTCATGGTGAGAAACCAGGTGGTCATATGAGTGGTGCGGATGTCGTACATGTGGTACGGTCCCTGCAAACAAAGACTCGTTGTTACAACCCTATGTATTCACCGATCCAACATAAATAAAATAGAGTTTTTGTGTTGAGGAGTGAAGTTTTCATAATTTTTCTTTTGCATCTTTTGTGTGGTTGTTCCAAGTTATATTAATGTAAATGGTTGTAGCTTAGTATCATCCATACAATGTACGACCGTGCATATATATTGCAAGGAGACCGGGTCGTAGCGAGTTTGCTGAAGAGGTTCGAGTCAATAGATTGGATGTATCTGTGTGTGGATCACACGTTCGACAGAGAAAATCCACAGGTGATGTGTGGATCGGGCTTGGGCTCGTATGTTGACAGTCCGTGTGGAGTGACTGCTACAGGCACGGGGAGAGAGGCTAGGCAGAGCACACAGGACAACGACATAGGCAGAGAAGAGCTGAGCACATAGAGTGAGGAGCGGTTGAGTTTACGGCTGCAGGAGAGGACTCGTGTAGAGGATGCTTGAGCCGTGGATGAGTTGTGATCGTTGGTGGAGGAGCTATGCCGGGCGGACAATGTGGACAAACAGCCAGAAGCCAGCCGCCATTGCTGAGAGGAATATGTGGTTGCAGTGGGAAGTGTAGAAAGGTCCCGCGAGGGTTGTGGTTCCAGCAGACGGAAAGGAGTTGGGACATCGTTTCCACCACAGCATCAGGAAAGAGAGCCACGTGACTGTATATGGAGGAACGTTAGCCGCTAAGGAAAGGGCGAAAGACGTTGGGTAGCCAAGGAGCACAATTGGGTCGCGTGGAGAGCTGGGTGATGGAAGACGCGACAAGGTTGACCACCGACAAAGCTGAAGGAGAGCATGTCGAGTGATAGACAACCACAGCCCTTGGCTGGGCATTATGACCGCCAACAGTAAGGGTAGCCGACGGGAAGACCAACAGCCAACCGCTAGCCAAGTCGGCGGCTAACCAAGCCACCAGCTAGACAACCAATTGCCAACACAACATAGGTTACCAACAAGGCATCTAGACAGGCCGATAGGCTGCGGGAAAACCTAGCAGGGGTTATGCAACAACCAGGAGTGCCCAAAATTTTTGGGCAGCGAGTAGGAAGCTTGGGCAGCAGGCTGGGATGGCTTGGGAAGCCCCAAAAAAAGACCTAGGAAACAACCTGATGCTGCGGTAAACCCTGGGGAGCCTCAGGCAGGGAATCGGGTAGCAAGTGTCAGTGTACTTAGGCCAAGAGGGGAAAGGGGACAAAGGACAAGTAGCAACAAGTGGCTGCTCAGAGGAGGAGGATGCGTTCCAGGAATTCTCAACCCAGGCTAAGGGCTTCATGAAGTGTGGGATTCACACCATCATAGTAGCAGTCAGGGGAGAAGGAATAGTGACCCTCCAAATAGAGTCAGACACGACTCTAAGGGTGACTCGAGTACTCTATGTACCAAGGATGAGAGTCAATGTTTTCTCAACCTTGGAAGATCAGGGCTATGGAGTTGAGTTTTATGGTCGTGGATTCCATATTTTCTCTACATGGGGAGAAGCTCCAGGGGTACATGTTATGATCGACCACATTGAGGGTTAGTTGTACAGGATATGGGGGAAGCTCATCTACAACTCCAGGAGGAGAAAATGATCAGTTGGATGATTCTTGAGAGTATATAGATCCAGATGGAGCATGTCTCTTAGATTCAAAGGGAGAGACCGACAAAGATGGAGATCATGCAGGAGGTAGCTCTAGTGGAAATACCTCCCTCACTAAGAGGGAGTGTTAGAATTTGTAGCTCAGGCAGGTATTTCCACACTAGGGGTGTCTAATAGTGTGGAAGGGGCCCAACTTATGTCTAGACAACATTATGTTGGTGGGGGGCACTCAAGTCAACTTGAAATTAAGTCACATCCATTGGATGTGATTTAAGTGGTCTCAATGCTTGACTAAATCCCCACCATTAGATCTAGATCTTTAGGAGAAGATCTAAGGGCCAGGATTGCAGGAGAGGAATGACTAGGGTTACAAATAACCTAGGAAGCCTCATTTCCTCATCATCTCAAAGTGAAGGTTTCCATCCAAGCTAGAGTGGCTCGTCTAAGGAGATCTTGCAGTGGGTTAAGTTGAACCAGTTGAGGAGGACCGAGTAGGGTCGTGGATGCAAGCCAAGAAGGGTCGAGCAGGGAAAAGAAAAGACCAAGTCGAGTGTGATGAAGTAAGGAGAGGAGGCTTAGCTAGGCTCACCTGCAAATACAACAAACAAACCTCCCAGAATTCGTGGTGAGCAACCATGAGGTTGTACGAGTGGTACAAATGTCGTACAGGTGGTACGATCCCTGCAAACGAAGTTTGGGTGTTACAGTCCTATGTATTCACTGATCTAAGATAAATAAAATAGAGTTTTTGTGTTGAGGAGTGAAGTTTCCAAAAAAATTCTTTTGCATCTTTTGTGTGGTTGTTCCAAGTTTTATTAATGTAAATGGTTGTAGATTAGAGCTGATACTTGAGTTTTGTTATCGCACAAGTTGTAGGTTGGGAAAACCCTGACCTAACCACTAAATGGCGACAACTAAGAGGTCACCTACCCACTTTCACTTAGGCAGGTGTCCCCGTCACTTTAGAGGTGAGGTAGTCACCTCAAGGGGAGAATCCCGGTGACCCTAGGGGGAATGAGATGGAAAAAGATGAAGATAGAGATGAAGTCCCTAAAGGTCTTTTAAGTGGTATGAAGGTATTGGAATGGAGTCTTGGGGAGGTCAAAGGGTTGCCAAGTATGTTGAGTAACCTGCAAATGGTGAAATACCTACCCGAGACACAAGAAAAGCAAACATATATTGCAATATAATCAACTGGACAAACAAGTTAAGCTTGTTGTCACTAATAGAAGTTGTTAGTAAAAATGTATATCAGAAATAAAATGGCACAATAAGCTGCAATATAAATGCTAGAAATGAAGTGAAAGATACAAAATAAATACCAGCTAAACACTAGCAAACCTCAACATGAAAGACCAAGATACTAGAATGAAAATATAAGGTTGTTGTAAACACTTTTCTGCAGCAAATTATATCAACCTTATGGTTGTAACAATCAATGTATTACAACAAGAAAATCAACCACTGAAAATCCTCCAAACTTTGTCAAAAAGTGCGCTAGACCAAGAAGAGTAACTATGCAAACTTTGAGTTATTCAAGCAAATGAGTTAGGGTTTCTACAACCCTAATGGTTGAAGATGCAATTTTATAACAATAGAAAGAAGTACCCCTTTGATGGGGACTCCCTAGTGGTTGTGAGGTGCCCAAGGCACAAGGAAGACAATCCAAGTTGCAAAAAGTAAAAATGACAAGAAATCACGTTTCCTGATGCAATATTTTGTTTCTCCAATGCAAGATTAGTGCCTTTGGTTATGGGTTAATGGGGTCAAAAAGAAAGAGCTAGGGTTACTAAATTCTTGGGGGTGTAAATCCTCTTACTTACCAAGGCAAGTAACCTAGCTAGGGTTTGAAGATGAGGGGTGTAAATCGTCATACTTCCTCAACTAAACCCTTGCAAAAAAAAGCTTGATAAAATGGTGGAAACTAGGATAGGGGTGTATATCATTATACTCCCTATCTAGCCTTGGCCAAAAAAACCTTATCTTGAATTAAAAATGATAATAAAAAAGTAAAGAGACCATACCATTCAAAAAAAAGGCTTAACATGCCAAAGTAAACCTCCACAAAAGCAAGAGAATGACCTCCTAGAGATAGTGCACAATCATCATCAACAACCATAACCACAAAAACATTATTCCATATCACAAGAGGCAAAATACTCCAAGTGTAGCGAAAATTTCAGATCAAGTACTTCTCACAAGAGGGAGAGTTATGTTAAAATGAGATCTTATGATCTCTTATTTATACAAAAACTCACTAAGATAGTTTGTCCACATAATTAAGGGTAAACCACAAGACTAGGGGTCAACAACCCTAATCTTGCCCCTTTTACAAAGTAATATTAAACAATTTACTTTAATTTCACTTTTGCACAAAGAAAAATCCCTAGTCATATGGACGTCATCCTTTTAGGGGACATTTTGGCACTAGGAGAAGGTCGTTGTTGATTTAGGAGTGCAGATAGGCTTCCTAAAGCCACATGTCAAGTATCCCAACAACTTCCTTCATGTTCAAGGCTCAAGCCCCTCAAAAACTCCTTGTGCCAATGCATGCCAACTCACCACCAAACCCTAACCCCCTAGATCACATCATGCTTCTAAATGTGATGCTTTTCCTCTCCTAGGAAAAACGTTTGGCATGTGGAGGTTAGGTTATGTCATCCAAGTCATCTTCTAGGCCTTCCAAGTTTGATCTCTCTCATTCAGCATGCGAACCCTTGGCATCCACCTGTGAGCTTCAAGCCCCATGGATGCCCAAGCTAGGCTTGTTCTTCCAAAACTGTCCACCAACTAGGTCCTGCAAAGACAAATAAGCACACCCTCCAAGGATCTCAAGTCATAACATCATGATAAATGAATCCAATCAATAAATGAGCCACCTAATCATGTGCATCAAAGATCACCATGTCAAACAATTAAGTGCTCAAAGACATTATGCGACTTGTCAAGCTTGAATATGGGAGGGTTGACGAGGTGTCATATTGGGTAGATCTTTCCCTAGGTCAAGGAGAGTTTCCAAGAGATCCCTCTCTAAGCCATGTAAAGTGGGTGAAGTGGTTAGGGTCAAGAGTCAAAGGGCATAGGGCTCATGACATACAAGAGGTCGTAGTGTCTCATTCATGGGTGTCTTTGTAGAGGGTGTGTAGTACCTTCTTCCGCAATGCATTTTTTCTAAGCCCATTATTTTCCCATTCTTTCATAAATTTAAGGAAAGGTTGAAGGCCACTGCCTTGGCGTGGTGTCCAGGTAATGACAGTGTCACCCACAAACACCCAGTGGAAACAAGAAGGTTGGCTCGTGATGAGACCCCCTTTCTCTTAGCCATGCAACTGAGAGTCATTACCCTGGCTTGGTAACCAAATGATGGTAATGTCATACCACTAGATATCCATGGACATGATAGGTCGACTCGTGATGAGACCTCCTATCCTCCAACTAACCTTTTAAACATTCTTAATCATATTTTTTATGGGTCCCCCTTTTCTCAAAGATAAGTGTTTCATTTCTTTCATGGGTGATCCTTGGGCGAAACATCTAGAAGGTTTATACATAGGATTTTATCTTTTACATAAGAGAAATGAAGACATAACTTAAGTAATAAACGAAATAAGATGAAGGCGTAGCCTAGGTTGAGTAAATCGGTTTGGCCTTGCCATCAAACGAAAGACGTCAGTGCTGCACGATGACTAGGAACGTTGGGTGTTTTTCGCCACCCAGCCGGATGTTCGTCGAGTCTGTGATAGATTCTCTATGATCTCAGAAGAAAAAAACTAGCATTTTATGCATGTGTTCTTGGAAAAGCTCCAAACAATCTAGTAGAAGCATATGCCCTTCGGAGAGGTCTCCTTCTTGCTAAGGAAACCAAGGTCAAAACAATGATTGTGAGAGATGATTCCTTGGTGATCATTAAAGCTATGCTTGGGAAATCCTCACTAGTAGACAATAAGCTTGTTGTAGTCATGGTTCAAGCTAAAAAGGAAGCAAGTATAATAAGCGAAATCTCTTTCTATCACATGAAGAGAGAAATCAATGCAGAAGTTGATCTTTAGGCCAAGAAAGCCAACAAAGAGTATGAAACAAATGGAATGCACTCACTATGCAACATCCTCTAAGGTCTTGGATTAATTTGACACATCAAGCAACATTTACAACCCTTGAGGAGAACACTCAACGTCTCTCACATGCGAGCCTTAACCATGGCTCTGTTTAATGAATGCTTCAATATGAAAATTTGTAGACTATGTGAAATAATGAAACATGGGAAGCAAGGAATTGTGAACGTTTATGGTTGGGACTGTTATCGCACAGTTTGTAGCTTGGTCAAAAGGCTAGAAGATAAAGGCCAAACTGGCGTAACAGGAACCTACCCCATCCAATGTCACCTCAATGGGGAAGTTCTTTCTCTTTAGGGAGGTTAGGCCCAGGGGAGACGTCCCCGGTAACCTGGGTTTTTGAAGAGGCTAAGGTATACAGGTCAGAGTAAAATTCCCTCTTCACAGATTACCACCAAGAGCAGATAGTATGGCTAAATAGCCAATAATGAAGTGTAGCCCCAAATGAGAACACCTGCCCGGAACAAAACAATAGTAAAAAAATATATGCAGGCTATGATTCAATGGGTTAGTACTTCATATAACTATCTGATATCAATATATTAGAAATTATGACAATAGATATTGACGAGATCAACGTTTATCAATATAGCAATGGAACAATATCAATTCATCAATAAATATCGAGATGATGTAGCAAACAATGTCTCCAATCAATCTCTTACTCAATAAATGCTCTTAAACCATCATCTAAATGCTTATCAACATAAAATGATGCGTCAAGATGGAATAACCAAGGATGACGTCAGCCTTATTAGGGTTAGTAGTTAGTTAGGGTTTCAAATTATAAGAGTTTTAAGAGTTTGTTTGACCACTATCATTTCAACGTTGGAGACCTAAGATCAATGCCTAAGGGTAAATGGAATCAATTCAAGAGAGGACGCAAAGTTGAAGGGAAAAGGTTAAGGACTAGAGGGAAGGGTTCTGAAGTGCTGCAATGGTAGGGTCCCAGAATCAAAACCCTAGGGGAAAGAGGCTCACTCCAGTGTTGCTTAAGCAAGGCCTCGTGCTCTTTCCTCCTTCCTTAGGTTTATCTTGGCAAAACGGCTAGCATCAAGACATGAGAGTGAGGTGAGGGAAAGTGTTGCAAAGGCAAGGCCCTATCACCAAACCCTAGAAGCAAGACAACCCTAGGTGTAGATAACCTAGGCCTAGGACGTCTACTCCTTCTTGACCTCTAAAAGGTACGACTAACACAGGGGAAGAAGTAACAAGAGTGTAGCAATGGCTAGGCTCTTCTTTTCTTCTTCAATGGCTGAGAATTTCTCTTTTAGGGGACATGAGACAACGACCTACTTGTGTGTTTGTCCCCTAGGGTTTTTAAAATCAACAAAATTTATAAATAAATGCAAGAATATAAGACCACAACCATTCAATTAAGAAGTTTTGCAGAAAAAACACTTACATATCATGATGAAATAGTATTGCAAACCCTAGTTGTAAACCTTCCTTCAAGAGAAATGCCAAAAATGCCAAGAAAAACCTTCCTTCAACAAGTGCGCCTCACTTAAAGCGAACAAATGCCCAACAAGGGCGCAAAAATCAGATCTCACTAGGAGAGTGAGTTGTGTGTTATATCAAAATGAGGATAAAACTCCTCAATATATATTGTATCATGACCTTTAATTAATTTTAGGTCATAAAAATTAGTCGACAAGGATTTAAACCAAAATCATACTGTTTTCTCATTAAAATGTCAAAATAAAACCCTAACTGGGCTGTAATAAAGGTAAAATCCCCTTTAAGGGAGGTGCTAGCCCCTTTTAGGGAAAATGAGGCATCCAGGAGCAAAACGTTGACCCTCCAGGGGCCTCTTCAACATGCCACACGTGCCACTGCTGCCCAATCTGCCTCCAAGAATGACCATGACGTCATGGTAAGAATGGGGGCGCTCTAAGCCTTCCAAGGCCAACGTTCCACTGAAAATGGGTCATTCCCCCTAGGTCGGGCTCTGCCAAAGTGCCTCTGGGGAACGTCCTTCTTATTCTCAGGTGCAAAAGCTCAATCAAGCACTGTCCTGTCTCTGCGCCTCTGATGGGTCTCAACAACCATCTGATGGGCTCTTCAGCCCCATGGAGGTCCGAGCTAATAATCTCCCCATGTGTACCGGTCCAAATGGTACCTGTCTGTCGGGCATGGTCCTGCACATCAAAAACTTCGCCCTCCATGGGCTCATTAGTCATAAGGATCATAGCAATGTTAATCATGTTTCATCATTAATATTATCAAACATATGCATAAAAACCCTGATATATCATCCAATAGCTCAAAGATATTACAAAGACCTACAATACAAAGCTGAAGAAAAAGACAAGACACCCTATTGGGCTAGTATCCATAAGGAAAGGAAAGTCTCCAAGGGGTCTCATCCAAGCCATGTAAAACGAGGTGGTGTGGATAAGGGATGTCCAGACATACGGGTAGAGTGAGAGCTAGGGATGCATGATATTACCTGTGGGTGCCTTTGTAGAAGGCGAGTTGTACCCATCATGGATGCAATTTTTTCCAAGCCCTTTCTTGCCTTTATTCTTTTCTTTTCTTTATTTGTTTTTTTCTTTTATTTCAAGGACTAACTAGAGGACATTGCCTTGGTGTGGTGACCAGAGTTGACAGTGTTACCCACAAGCACTTTCATAGAGATGATAAGGCTAGCTCGTGATGAGACTCCCTTTCCCTTGGCCATGCAACCAAAGGTCACTGCCCTGGCGTGGTAACCAGATAGTGGCAATGCCATGTTGTTAGGCACCCATGAACATAATAGGCTAGCTCGTGATGAGACCCCCTATCCTCTTGGCTAGGTCTTGTTTTGTTATTTTTCTTCGGGTCCCTCTTGTTTCTTGCTGAGAGGCTTTTTACTGCCTTCTTGGGGATCCTTGGGCGAGGCATCTCGAGGTTTCATTTTTAGGCTTTTATCTTTTACCAGTTGCCTTTACCTTCTGGGCCTTTAGCCCCTTCTTCCCACGAGATAAGGTGCAACCCCACAAACAAATCATCCTAATGCCCGGACTAGGGGAAAGGGACAGATGAGTGGGAGATAAGATGAAAAAGTGATGATGTGATGGGAGCGGACGATGGCTCTTCAGAAATCCCCCCGGTGGCAAACCAAAACCTATGGGTACAGGCTTTCTAGGACACCCTGTCAATCCCCCCCAATCATGGTCAAGTGGGTTAATGTAAAATCCAAGCAGTCGTCAGAGATAAAAGGAGTAAGATGCACATATCTAAAGGTTATAATGATCAAAAGTGACACATACCATGATACCTGGACCAATTACCTCATGGAGCAAGAGCCTTCTCTGATACAAGCCCATGCCAATGGTGATGGATGCTGTTGCTGCTGATAAGACGAATCTAATGAAAGAAGAGAAGGATGGGCCCTCCAGGGCCATGCTCAGGTCAATCCTGCTCTCGATACTCCATGTCTAGGACCTATGGGCCTCGAGACATGATCTCCTAGTTATCCCTAGAAATCGTGGATAACATCTGGCTCCAACTCAGGGACATGTGCTCACCGTAGAGCGCATGAGAACCTCAACATCTCTGGCATAACCTGCAGACCTACTCAACTCGATAGGGGCATCAGTACAAAGATGGGGTGGTATTGCCACCCCGCATATATAGACATATATATATAACTGAAATAAAACAATCAATATGCAAATGTGGAAGCAAACTAACATGAAATGCAAATGGTATAATACACGAAGAATGCCTACTTACCTTTACTTACCCGTGGAGTCAGGTCCCACCACCTTAGTGGGGTTTAAGGAGGTGCCCGTTGATAGGTAATGGGCGCCTTCTTCCTTCCAAAGTGGACAAGTAGTATGAGTTATCGACTGATTCCATTCCAACTTTGAAGGGTCCGAGCCATGATTGTGTGCTTCCTTTTACATTAGTTGGCTCTCCTTTCTGAGTATCCCACATCCATACCATATCTCCCTCCTTATATTTTCTGACTTTGTATTTGGTCGTTCCCTGAACAACCCTGGTGTATTGTACTGAGGGAGGTGGGTGGGCTTCTGTTGTAAAGACTTCTTGTTGAGACGGGCGGATTTGTACGTCATCTTCATTTTTCTTTAATATCTTCACCGTCCCAAATTCTTTGTTCTTGAATTCATCTAGAAGTTGTTGGTATTCTTCTTTCTTGGGCCATTTGATCTGATCAAAGTCTTCCTCTGTTGCAAAGGGCATGTCTTCTGGAGAATATTTCTGAAGAGTTTGTATCATCTTGTTTTGCACTTTGTCATTATTGATGGGATGAACAATATCCTGCACATGGTCCCCGGTTATTGGCACATTGAGTAGACGTCCCACCATTCCATCTTTCAAAGGTAATCACAAAAATGTGAGGTCCATCTCAAGGGAACCACCTAACATTGCACCAAACTTTATAGATAACAACATTCCCCACACATCTGGGACATCAACCACCACAATGTCAATGAAGAGTGTCTTCTCCGGATACTCTTTCAGGCGCACTTCAACATTTTCAACCACCCCATGTGTGGGTATTGCTTTAGATTCGAAACCACACACATTCATGTAAGGTCGTGTGACCTTCAAACCCACTTGTTGCATGACTTTAAGTGACATCATGTTGGCACCAACTCCTGTATCTAGCATGCAATTGTTAAGATTTTTGTTGTTCATTGTCAAAGTCATGAAGGAAGGCGGGTTTTCACCATATTGGACCCTGAAACGATCAACTTGCAACATAATAGGGGGGTCCATAGGTTCATCTGATCCCAAAAAAAAAGTATCGAAGCGTTCCTTGATGGATGGGATCTTGATTGCTTCTCTTAGGGGGACATTTACATGCATCTTGGTAACGCCCCTTCGAAGTCAAAATTTAGGTCAACCTTACCAATCTTGGATGTCTTAGGAAGAAGCACCTCCAGGGGTGGGGGTTTTGCCAGATCAACAGTAGGTTGTTTCGAGTTCTTCCTTCTGTATACCTGAACTTCTTGTTTCTTTAGCTTTTCTCGTGATTCCTGATCCTGGTTGTTTATTACCGCCATCCTTGTTGCTTCCTTCATGGCCTCTTGATGTTCCATATCTGTGATATTTATCTGAGGAAACTCCATGAAGCAATCCATGTTGTTTACTTGTTGATGGCCAGAGTTATAAGGACATTCATGCTCCCAATGTGCCTCACTGCACTCCAGGCACCAAGGATTTTCATCAACAACGTTTGTAGGGGCCAAGGTATTTGGAACTTCATGCTCATTCTTTGGTTTGTAAAATTGGTTCCCTTTCTGGAATTGTCCTTTGAACGGGGCCCTGGGTGCTTGGATCTGAGACTTTTCAAGTCTGACAATCTCGCTCATCATCTCTTCTTGATTCTTTATGATGCCATCCATGGAGGCTTGTAGTTTGTTGATACTGGTACATAGATCTGAAGTAGGCTCAGCATTGTGTACTATTTTCTGCTTGGTATCTATTCTCCCCCTTGGGTTAGCAAAAGGCTCAATTTTAGATGAAAGGAGGTTCCCTTCTATCTTGGTGGCGAGCTCTTGGGCTTCTTGAATGGACTGGGGGTTTTTGTCTCTAAGAAGATACCCTAGTTGGCCATTGAAAGATCTGGTGTAGATATGGACAAGGTAGTCATCTTTCGGGTGTTTGCTTACGGGAATTCTTTGTAGCAATGTCTCGAATTTGGTGTGAAACTCCCGAATGGACTCATTTTCATACTTAGCAAGGCTATTTAGTCGTGTGAGAAGCATATTAGGGTCTTCTTTGATACTCCATCTTTTGAGAAAGGCCTCTTCAAGTCTATCCATGGTTTTGATGCTTCCATCGGGAAGGCTTAGGTACCAACGCCTTGAGGCATCATAGAGAGTAGCGGAGAACAACTTCATGACCAAATCTTCAGCATCATCATTGATGGGGTGAAGCTGAAAGAATGCCCAAAAGTTGTTCATATGCTCTTCGGCATTGATTGCATCAGTACCGATGAATTTAGGCAACCGCTTCTCATACTTGGGTGGCATCTGCCTAGGTTAGCCTGGTATGGCTGACATGTCTAACGACCTGAAAAGGGTAGATGACCATTGTCTTTGATTGTTGGCTGGGTTCGTTGTAGCGGTCTGAGAGGTAGACATGATTCTTAAAGGAAGGCTCTTCCCGAAAAGTGATGTGACAACATGAGAGTTTAAGGGAGGCTTCCTTCTGAAAGACAAAGGAGGATTATTGAATCTCCTTTTAGTTTGTGGATTCGCCAAATAGTTTACTTGAAACTACCAAAGAAAAGGGGAAAAACACCCTAGTGGAGTCGTCAGGTAAGCTTGTAAGAAAATGTTTTTGAGGCAAGGCTTACCGAAATATTTGTCGTTTGAGGAGAATTGACTCAGTGTTCCCCGACAACGACGCCAAAATGTTATC
>ML795851.1:238423-270213 GCA_009831015.1 Picea engelmannii
TTTACATTTCTAAGGCTTCTTGCCTTTACCATACCCCCACATGTGTATCAATCACATATATGCATTCAAATGCCATCAATATATTAGCTATGATATTAAGCATGACTAAAGAAATTATTACATAAATTCTCTTAAGAACACATGCACTATTGGTATTGCCAAATTCATACTTGTATGGTTGCCATCAACATCTTTAATGTTGCATGTTCAATCGGTGCTACATGGGAACTTACATCATCCCTTCACTAACCTATTGACAAGCATCCTCTTGCCTCTAGTATTTCCTGGTTACATAACCCACAACAACCATATATATGCCCATGCATATCTACATGCACCCTACCACGTATTATCTCTCAATATGTCTACTAGTGCATATGCAATCCAACTATTTTACTCTCTTGCATTCTAGTAGCATTCGTATGCCATACTTATTTACACATAGCAACATTCTCAATCTAAATTAATATCATAATAATAGCTAGAGATGAGTTAAGCAATTCTCCCTTCCAATTCCTTTGCATATCATGGTTGATCTACTCCATGGACCTCTTGATAATCGCACAATAGATAATTAACTGTGGTATTATCACCCAAACAACAATACTTTGTTCATACACATTAACTATACTATCTACTTTTCAAAGCATACAACTCTACTCTACAAACAAAATAGATTTCAGGGTGAGAGAAGCTCCCTCGTTTTCATAATTCATTCCTAGCAAAGCCTACATTTTTATACTACCTTATTTCCAAACATTTGTAGCTTGCAAGTTGTTTTGAGTTTTACCCAATTCTAGAATTTTACTTTTCATTCATAGTGGAGTGCTTCGTTCCACTACTATCACTTTCCAAAAAAGCTCAAATTCATCATTCACTTCACATTCTTTACACATAAGTTGTTGCTTCATATCCTACAACTCTTCTTCTTGGTAGACTTCCTATATCATACTAGACTTTCAATGACTTCCTTTTTTTGCAAACATGATGCCCATCATGTTTTACAACCTTCATTACATGGTTCCTTTCCCTGTCTCCAAGGGTTAAGTAATTGCATCCTTCTTTATGCATAAGAATGTCCTTTTCTATTTGCTAGTATATTATAGGCTCCCTATACTTACCATTGTTTCTTTGTTCTATACAATAATCAACTACCATAACCAAGAGCTCCCATATTGCTTCTATGCAATCCACATTGCACATAATGATCATGATCAATGCATTGTGTATATTCTTGCTAAGGGCACTAGTGATTTTGATTTCCTCTTTTTTCTCGCTTGACCTTGAAGTCAACCTACAAAATCCCTTATCTTTATTAATTATGGCATCTAGCCATCTTGTTACAAAAAATTACACTTAGGAAAGTCTTAGATTGGATATCTTTGCTCACTTAGGAGCACTATTATAATTCCAATTATTTGTGGGCATCCTTGACCCTATATCCTACTTTTTGATTGATAGGTACATGGCATTGCCACCCTTTTGTCGAGACAATTTTTCTTTCATACAACCATGGAAGAATCTTTATGAATTTTGTAGTCTCCCTCAGACACCCTACATTGACAAGATCCTTGTCAAATCTAGCCTGGATGCTTTGCTCCACTGATAACTTCAGAGTAACCAGATGTGCATTTTGAAAACACAAACCCTTTTGTTCTTTTTATTTTCTTGATATCTCATAAATGCTTTTCCAAAAACTAACCTTTATGATCCATTCTCCAAACAACTTTCTAGTGGCTATACTCATGCTCAGTTATGAGCTCAGGATCAGAAGTTACAAACTTTAGAAGTTGTTTTCAAATTCAACATGAATTCTACATTTTTGCTAACGTGACATCCACATGTCACGTGATTATACAGTATATGGTGACCTAGAGTCAAAATGTCCTTACTTGGACCTTCCATGTCAACATTTAACCTACTTGCACATTTCTATTGCATAGTCGTTGGCATGTTCTAATGCCTTTTTCACATGCCATGGGCCACAATTGTCCCCACTTTACACACACATGTTTGTGTGTGTGTAATTTTTTTTTTCATGTGGGGTCCTTAAGTCTCATTGTTTTGTGGCCCCTTTTCTTTTCCACATTCACCATTGACTCATTTCCCCATGGACACAACCCCTTTTCTTTCTCTTCCCATTCCTTACCTTTCTTTTCCTTCCATAATTGTGAGGGTGTGTACATCTTTAGTAGTCAAATCCATTTATTACCTATGTCAATACTTCGATGTAAACTTCCCTATGTACCAATCTTATCATATATGGTAGTCCTTACATGACATTTTAATGCCTTTTTTTATTGATTGAAAGCCTTCTTGTGCACATGGGGCCCTCCATGTTTCAATTTCTAATTGGATCATGTGAACACCCCTTCATGTTAATTCCCCCTATAGTTCCACATCGGGTGCTTTCCCTATCATTGATCATGAAATCAATAGACAACCTAGGTCTTTTTAGGCTTGAAAATACCCTCATCTCTGGTGAGGTAGTTTATAACTTGCACCAATGATGGTGTACCACACATCCCCTTTGCGTAGTGTTCAAAGTGTTAAATCTCAATCAAAGTCATGGTGGGTCGCTTCCCAGTCATCGATCTCACAATCAATGGCTGACCCAAATTGTTGTAGGTTGAAATGGCATCCCCTTCCTGGCATGCAACTTTATAACCCACACTAATCAGAGTATGCCACATGTCCACCTCCATGCATGGTTTAAAGTGATAAGCCTCTAGAATATTCCCCCTATATCTCTTCCCAACCATCGATCAAGATCATGATGAAAGATATGGATATCTATGGATCCTAAAAATTCATGGCCCACACCAATCATAGTGTTCCATGTACCTTCTCTACCTAAGGATTTAGATGTTGCAAAATGATTCCAAACTGTTGATCTCCAACCATAGAATGACTTTGATCATTTGGAAAGGTGTTAGGTGTCTTTGCCACCTGGCCTCAATTTTTCTAAATGGCCTACTACTCCATGCTAGGATGGACCCCTGTTGTAGATCTAAATTTTTCTCTACAATCCAAATCTATGTGGGTTGCAAAGGCTCTATTCCTCCACTGTGCAACTTTAAAACATGCACATATAGGAGTGTGACAAATGACAATTGTGCAACCTTCTACCACATGTGTTTCCTTCTTGAATTGACCTTTGGATGTCAATCTAGATATGATCTACGATCTAGATTATTACAAATAATAAGGATTCCCCTCATTGTGGAAATATTTAACTCCTACACCAATGGGAGAGTGCCAAGTTTCCTCCCCATGTAGGCATTTATGTTGTTAACATGTCCACCATTCCACATTGAGTTGATCTCTAATCATTCATTTAAATCATGATCACGTGTCCAATTATTTTTGGGTTTGGAAATTCCCCCCCTACAATTGTGTAGTTTATAACTAGAACCAATGGAACACTACCACATGTCATGCTCACATCACCTCCACTTGTATAAACCTATGTGCACCTACTCGATGAATCTAACTCCCATCATTGATCTGAGATTTGATCTATGACCCAAATAATTGTGGGATGTAAAGGCCCTCCTCCATAGGGGTTCACCTTTATAACCCACACTAATGATGGTGCACCACATATAGTCTTCCCATAAGGAATCTAACTTTTCTAATGCTTTTGACCCTTCCAACATGTCTCTTCCAATTGGATTGGATATAGACTCCTCCACATATGCGTAGGGGATTGATTTATCAACCCACTAGATACTTCATGAATTTGGTCACCATATGACCAATTCCATTGTTATCTCAACCAAATCATTTAACTGCAACCTATTTCTCATAACGTACTTATGAATGTCCCTTTTGTGTTGTAGGATATCACGACCATGCCCTTTTTGTGCATTTCTAGAACTCATAGCACTCCATGCAATTATAATTCTTTTAGGTATTTTTCAAATCCCTCAAGTGAAAAATGCAATTCCTTACATTTGGTTATAGAGGGAAATTGTCTCTCCATACATCCAATTGCAACCATTCTCTCTATGACCAACATATTTAGGCAATTAATCAATTTTTTCACAATTTCCTTCATTTTTTTCCCAATTTCCATGGAGTCTTGTAGAATTATTTCCCCCAAAAAAACTATGAGTTGTAAGATACATGAGAGAACCACTACAAGTCTTCTCAAAGTTGGAAAATAAATCCATTAATTCTACATCTTGGATGCTCACAAAAATATTCCACTTCCTTCTTGAGACTTTATCGAACAATTGGTATAAAACTATAATTCTAGCTTAACATACAAAGTTCTTGCCCATAACAGCTTCAATGCTATAACATGAGCTATTTTACCACTTCATATCATCCCCACCCAGATCCATTAGCTATGGAATGGGTAAACACCAAACAAGGTCTCAAATTTTAGAGACCATGCCTAATCACACCAAATGGGTAAGTCTCCCTAGAAAGGCCAAAATCACATGATTTGCACGCATAGTTCAGTTAAATGAATGAATGCAACATAACTCATACAAGCATTTAGTAATAATATGCATGACACCCTAGTTCCCATATCTATGCTTATCCATTCACACATATGCATGAATTCAAATATATTTATATAATAGAAGCATAACATTAATTTTGCATATTCATAAACAACAAAATAATACTTATCTTCAATTGGAAGATAGTTTTAGAAATTGGTAGTGTACAAGCAATGTTCCACCCAATCGTGGGTATTGAACAAAAATACCACCCTCATGTTGGGCTATGAGGCCACTAGGGAAAAGAAATAGGTCATTGGGTTCTCTCTCTCTATGCCCAACCCTTTTGCTCTCATGCTTAGTGAAAAACTCACAACAAACAATCCATGCTTCTCTTCTAGCCATTAGACCAGCCATGGTACTCTCTTCCATTTCCACACACAACATAAGGAATACCTACCCCTTGTTTTATCAAAAATCCCTTGGAGTACCTTTTCCTTACAATGCTCTTCAATGTATGCAAAAAGAGTCCAATCTATTGCCTACCTTCTGGTAATTTCCGATATGAGTATACTTGGTTTCTCAAGAACATATGGAGTAATAAATACATAGTGGGTGATGGGTTCCTATCTTTCCCAACTGAGTCTATGCTCACCTATAACCATCTATTCTCATCCCAAGTCTACACTTTTTCTTCACAATGTTGGTTTTGGTCCACTTTCCCTTCTATGGGTTACTAGTTCACAATCCATAATAATGCCCCTTGCATGAGCAACATGGAGCATGAACAATCATAGAGATATCATGAATTTTTGATGTTTTGGTAGATGCAGGGGGATATTTACCTCCTAGATGACCTTTCTTAGATATAGAGAAGATTCTGGAAGCAAGAGATCCATTGGACATATGCTGAAATATCTTAGAAGAGAAGTCAGCCCAAAAGAATAAAGTATAATGAAAAGACACATTCCTAGAAGAGAAGTCGGACCAACTAGAAGGAAAGGAAGACTATAAATAGGAGGCACCTTAGCTTATTTTTTCACTCACTCACACTCCCCCAACTACACAGAAGCAAGGCGCAAGTTTAGAGAAGGAGACACAGTTGTTGTAGTGACCCGATTTCTTCTTGTTCAGTCTTTTGGTATCTCTCTCTTGTGTGCTACTCCTCAAGGAGGTGCACTACCTTTGTATGGTGTTGTTGTTGTAGCTGGGGTGGTATTTATGGTTAAGCTAGCACTTTTTCTAGGGTTTATCTGATTGTACTTTCTTTGTGAACGAAACCTATCTAAGAAAGGTTGTTGGGTTTTTCCCCCATTTGGGGTTTTCCCAGAATAAATCTCTTATGTTTTTTTTTGTCTATTGTTTATGTTGCTACTACTCAGTACATGATATATATATATGTGTGTGTGTGTGTGTGTGTGTGTGTGTGTGTTAATGATAACAAAGTAAAATAAGACTAGTAACAATAATTCTCTATAAATAAGGAAAATCCAACATGGTATTAGAGTTGGTTACCTTCAGAACAGTTTGACCACTGGAAGGAAGATTGCTACAACGACACTGTTACACATTATTTTGGTCACTCAGGTGATGTCTCTACAGTTATGTATTCAGGCTCTCATAAGGATCTTTTACCTGAGAAAAGTGACTATTGTCTTCTTCTATAAAACATATTTTTAAGATGAGTTCGCAGGCTGACTATGTTGTAGGGTGCGAGAATCTTGATTTTCGCAGGCAACCCTATACCTAGCCTGCGAGGTGTTCACAGTCTGATCTATAGGTAGGGTGCGAACCTGTTTCAAAGCTTAAAAGGAAGAGGAAGTTACAAAGGTTCTAGAAGAGGATCTTCTAGAAAATGAGTTGGCATTCACATGGTTGGCATCCTACTGACTTCTCAGATTTAGTGGGATCATCCTCATCTATTTAACCATCTCCCCTTCTCCTATATAATGAAGGGTTTCTCAAGGAAGAGGTTAAGCAAGATTGAATAAAGAATTGATGAAAGAATAGATTCAGAATTGTGTAAGGAATCCTGTTTGAATTGATGCTTGAGGCCTCCATTTGTCCATTAAGCCCTAGTGGATCTTCTTCATGCAAGTTTGGAGCAAGTGTGTGTGTTGGAACAAAGGACCACTGAAAGGAAGCTTGCGACATCAAGACGATTTGGTTGTATCTTCTACTTTCATATTAATATAATACAGTGGTATGTCCCTTTCCCATAAAATTACTCTTATTTTATTGCATAATTCCTTGATCATATGCATAGGTCGTCATTGAATATACTTTACTATCTTCACTTTGGTTGGTTTGTGTTGTCTTGGATCTGATCTCACAAGAGCACCGAAGCGAAGTAGAAACAACAAAGACCTAAGGAAGTGATATAAAGGTATGTCATTCGTTCCTCCTTTGGTAGTAAATTCAATGATAGTTTCTTAGGGAAAGCATCATGTCATGTCCTGTTTTGTTCTAGATCCAGGTGGATCTAGGGAGATCTGTTAGTGTCCACATATACCGATTTATCCAATAACAAAATTGGTGACTCCACTGGGGATACAACTCATTTTGTAGTTTTTTGTTGGCCATTTGCTCTCAACCTACTTTTTTCATTACCAACCAGTCCCCGAGTCTATAAGAGACCCTTATAGGCTCTCTAGACCCAGAAGTTCACTCAAAATTTTTGTCTGTTTTCAAAATTTTTCTTGATTACAAACCTTCTCACACTGTACCTCTCTGTGACCTATGAGAATCATTGATGTTCATACCCTATTGTTCAATCTAGTGCGACCTTCTCGCACTCTGCCTGTATCTAGACTGCGAGAATCCCTAATTCTCACACTGTATCCCACTACCAAGTTGTGAACTCATTTGCAAAAGTTTTGGATTAGGTCTTCCTGTCTTTTTGATGCCCAGATTTGTTTGTTTATCTGGGGAGAACTTCTTTTTCCAGTGTTTGACTGTTCCTTGACTTCAAATCTTGCGGCTGATTAGTTTTCGGAGATCGAAAACTCTTCTTACTCATTTTCCCAATTTTTGCTTCTTGACCTTTTATCAATAAGGGTATATTCTCAGATTCTGTGATCCGAGTGCTTGTTTGATCAAAAGCCTTTGATTGGATTAAAAGTTGGGATTAATTGTCCTTTTAGATTGCTTGATGCTTGAAATTTTTTGTTCGTGTGCATTTGAGGAGATTTTTTCTTGTCAGTTTGTTGTTTTTATCTTCATTGAAAGATCAATTTGGGTGTTGTTGAGTATCTTATTTCCATTGATTGCTTACTTTTTCTTAGTTCCATCCCCATTTTTGGGTTTATAATTTTTTTTTTTAAGTCTTTTTCTTTTAAGCAATCATTTATTCAGAAAATATTGGCGTTAAAATATTGAAAGAGAACGAATAGTGAATTTACATTGTCAATGATTGTTTGGTATTACATTTCAAAAGAGATCCTGCATCATAGTTTGCATTGTTCCAGAAAACTCCTCTTTCCCTGCTGTAGATAGAATTCATCGAACGAAAATTTGTACCATTCATTTCTATTTACGCATTGTTGGGTCAGAGTCTTATACAACATTGGTTTTATTTCCGTCTCCCTCTTGCGTAACAACGACCTTTAATAATATTGCGCAACTTTAAAATTCAACTAGTAACTTTTTCTAGGGCTCTTTTGCACCAACATTAGCTAGGCTAGAGCTTTGGAATAGGCAGTGAGACACACTCTCCAAAGCGTAAAACACATAATAGTATCTTGTGATAGGGAGTGCCAAATTCCATTTGCAACATTTTGTCCTAGGAAGCCCTTCTCACACAAGGGTCAAACCTGAGGTCACATTGAGATTGACAGAGTTACTCGCCTTGCTTTGTTGATCTCAGTGTAGAGATTACACGTATTACGGGGGTCGCTTGGAGGTATACCCACAATGATGAGTGGAAGCCTCTCAAGTTGATTTCGGGCTAGATACCCTGCCCTTGCGTGTGGATCAGACTGTCGACTATTCCCCCATGCATCATTGTTGTTTGTGGTAACTTTAGTAGCCTATATTCTTAGCGTCCTACACAAGGTGACTGTGGAGGGGTAAGTCTTCACGGTACCGGGAATCGACGTTGGCCAAACTCACTCGGGCTCCTTGGAGGGTATACCCACAATTATGTGTGGGAGCTTGCACCAAGGTGTAATTTCGTTAAGTAGGTCGTCAATGTAACTTTTCCACCCTAGCCCAACCCCTTCTTGTCTCGACGTCACGACGTTGGATTTCATCACCAACTAGTGATCTCGAAATAGGAAGGTCTTGTTTGTTTGGTTTTGATTCCTAGATTTTACTAGTGCGTGTTGTTTGTTTCCGTAAGTTGGCCATATAATTTCTTTTGTGAGATTTTCGCTCGATCACCATTGACCCTCCACGTCATTCACATAGAATGCAAAGACTACCCCTAGAAGATCTGGAAGGTTTTCAACCCTTGCCTACCAACTCACCGGAGGGATTTCCTCAACAGAGTGAAGTCCAAGACATTACCACTCCACGACTAGAAAGAACCGACTCTTTAGAACAGTTTCGAATTACAGATTCTTGAGAGGGCTTGTGACTTCCTCCCGACTCTGTAAGACGTATTGTTCGAGTGAATTCATCCAGAGATATTGTTGTTGAGTCTTCTGGATTACCAACAGGACCTTTCACAGGCCCTGAAGGTCAAGATCCTTTTTGGACTACTAGCATTTTTAGATGGGATCTCTTTGGCTTAGGAGCAGACATTGATATCACTGTCACACCTGAGACGCCCGAAACATCCGATCTAGACACAATACCTTTTACTACTGCCTATTATTTCCCTGGTTCGGACGCTCAGCCAATCGACCATATCTTGATTGTCCCCCTTCAAATGGCCCATTATACAATGGTCCCAGATACTACGAATCTTCACACCGGGAATACGGTGGCTAACCAATCCCCCATTGTCACACCGCTTTCACCCACACTCACCCCAACGCTTCCTCCCGTATATCATGCGTTGAATGCTTCTATTCCTGTTCCTACACAAATCCCATCTGTGACTCCTGGAATTTCCACTCCTTCTGGGCACCATCTTATTCCTGGTTTTATTCCAACACTTCCTTGACCCCCTTCCAGCGGGTCTCTTCCATCCCCTATCGGAGGAACCGACCCTAGTGGCATCGTTCAATCTTTCACACCTAATTACCGGATTCTTGTTGGCGGACATTTTCACCCTTGAGGTCAAATCCCAATTGGGACATAACCTCCGATTGGAGGGAAACCCCCACCTACCCCACCCACTGGATAGAACATACCTACAGACTTGGCCTAATATTGGAACTATCTTATCTGAAATAATCCTCAATCGACTAGAGGGCAACAACGTCAAACTAACTCTTTCATACCCCCTAGTACAGGCCAACCATATCCAGGTCCATCCAATTCCATTTGGGGCTTGAACATTGGACCCAACATCCCTGTTCAAGGGAACTGCCCTAACCAATACAACCCTATAAATTACATGCCTCCGTACCAACAACCGAATCTGCCCGGATCTTCGCATTATATGCAAACTGCTTATGGTCCTACTGGTATACCTACGAGACTTCCTCCCCAAAGTCACCAGTACCCCCACGTGAATAGATAGTTACCTTTCTTAGCCACCCTGGACCTCCCTGATCTGTCTAGAATTTTAAATGATCCTATCTGACACTCTCCTCAATGGCCCGCCATACCGGCCAAACTACCTTTCGACATTCCTAAGTTCGATGGTAAACCAGGAGAGGACCTGAACAATCATGTAATGACTTTCCACCTTTGGTGTTCATCCAACTCCTTGATGGATGACTCTATTCGATTACATCTTTTTCAATGAACTCTCATGGGTTCTGCCACGAAGTGGTATATAGAATTGTCGCGAGGCTTCTTCGCTGACTTTAACACCCTCGCCATGGGTTTCCTCACCCACTATCAGTTACCGATCCGATACGAAACGAGAACCGAAATTTTGAGTTCTTTCAAACAAACCAAAGCCACTCATATCTCTGATCACATTCATGAGTGGCGACGACAAAGACGTCTCATCAAACTTGAGTTTCTCTATTAGTTACTGGCAGAGTGGTTCATGAAATCATTCGTGAATGATATCACTCATGACATCGCCATGGGTGGAGTTGTCATAGAAGAACATGCGATCAGTCATGCTCAATCTTGACCTTGTTTACTCACAAATGGGTACTCTTTACGATTTGCTCCCTGACGCACCTCGTCCTTCTACTACTGCTTCTTCAACTACCCCTACTGCTTCTCATGTGGATGAAGGTGTGATTGACACTTTCCATGCCCAACCCCACTCCGCGCAAGCCTCTACCACCAACCCCAAGTCTGTTGCTTCTAATGTTCAACATGCTCCGTCTCCTACTCCTCTCGCCGACAAGACTTCTGAGGTGAACTATGTTCAATATACCCCTACCAGAAAGAATAAATCTAGAAAAGGGAAGGGTAAGAATAAGGAGGATAAAAATAATCTACCATCTGAGAAGACCAAAACACAACCTATTGATGATAAGGATAAGCGCAAACCCTGATACCCTTGTCTTATCTGTGGTGATGATCACTACACTAAGGATTGTCCGAGACGAGCCGAGGTTACTAAGTTCCTTCAAGGGACCCCGAAACCGCCTACCCCGACCGTCTTGTCACAACCCTTTCCTTCTCAACAACAGGCCCAATTGGTCATTCATGACCAACCTTCCCCCTCCAATATATCCTATGTATTAATGTGTACAGGTGATTCAAAGAAGAATGACATCACACTTACCACTCGAGCCAAAGATTATTCTTCCTCCAAAGAGAAGGTTGATGAAATACCTCCTTCCTTGGTCCAAACATCTCCATTGGCTCCACCTACCAATGGTCCTCTTCATCTCGAATGATCGAGCCTAGAAACAGTTCTTTTCCCTCCCCCGAAGGGTGTTGTTCAAAATTCTTCTTTCAATCCTCATGCGCGTGCTACCCATAACTACAGTATTGTAGAAGATCTGGCCCAAGCACCATCGCGATGTCAGCCCTCGAAGTCCTTCAGAGTTGTCCCACACAATGGAAGGCACTGTTGAAAGCTATTGGTGGAATCGACCCTACCGATACAAATTTAATAATTTTTGACTTGGAAGATCACATTCCAAGGTTACCCCCTCAACTTGCATTTCAAATACAAGTTATTGTCTCTGAAAAGAACATTTGTAGAATAGTTATTGATGAGGGTGCCTCGATGTGTGTCATTTTTGTTACCTGTTGGAAGGCCATCGACTCTCCTCCCTTAACCGAATCACACAACATGCTCAAATCCTTTAATGGCTCTGGGTTTAAGCCTTACAATGTCCTCCCTTCGTTCCCTATTAGGTTAGAAGGCTAAACGGTCAACGTTGAAGTTGAGGTCTTTGACGCTCCTCTCGATTACAACCTTCTACTTGGTCGTAGCTCGATCGATTCCATGCACGCAGTTGTGTCCACTCTTTTTCGTTTCGTACGTTTCCCACATCAAGGAAAAGTAATTACGGTGGACCAATTGACCTTCTTTAACTTTGATACACGTACCATCAACGTACCTTTCATTGCGAAAACACCCCCTGGATATGACAATGTTGGTGTGGGTCTTTTTAAAGATTCCTCTTTGATGGGTAATTTCCCCATTCCACCACCCGATGTTCCACATCCATTTGTTGCCTCGATAAACATGATTTCCACCTCTATTCGAGAAACCCCTGCGTCTTATGACCCGTGGATAGTACCTAACCCCGGTGATCATCTTCGCTATGGCGACCAAATGCCTTTAAGTCTGGTCGAATCTGCTTATCAAGCCATTCAATCGACAACCTCTTCTTACCCCTCTCTTGGTGATCTATCTCCGGATCCTTTCCGTGTCATTTTTCCTATAGACGAGATGATTATGTCTATTATGTCCATGGAAGATACCCCTTGGGATGATGGACATCATCGTTCTATTCTCTTCCTAGAACAACACACCATTGAGAGTTACCAACGGATCTTGACCCCGTCGACCGTTGTCGTCATTTCTTCCATTCCCGAGTCTACACACGATATGTTCTACGAAGGGAACTTAAGTAATATCTCACCCACCATCCCCCTCGACATATCCATTAAATCTGGAGTTGTCGAAAATGTGCATATTGGAGCTTCATGTTCCATTGACAAAGTTGTCACCTACAAGTCTCTTTTTCAAGAATTCTGTGACGTCTTCACGTGGAGCTATGAAGAAATGCTAGGTATTGACCCCGACATTGTTGTACATGAGATTAAGACACACCCGGGTGCTAAACTTGTCCGGTAATGACTTTGTCCGGTCCACCCGCATAAAGCAACTGCTATCAAGCTTGAAGTTGAGAAACTTCTTAAAGCTGGCTATATTTACCCTGTGAATCTAACTGAATGGGTTTCCAATCTTGTTCCGGTTAACAAAAAACAAGGTATGATCCGTGTGTGCGTTGATTATAGGGATATTAACAAAGCTTGTCCTAAAGACAACTTTCCCACCCCCTTCATTGACGAGATTGTCGACGATTGTGCCGGGAGTGAAATATTCTCTTTGATGGATGGTTTCTCCGGATATAATCAAATCAATATCGTACCCGCCGACCAACACAAGACCGCTTTTATTTGTCCTTGGGGCACTTTTGACTATCAGAAACTACCCTTTGGTTTAAAGAATGCTGGCACGAATTTTCAACGTGCTATGTCTTATGCCTTTCATGATATAAATAACATTGTCCAACCATATCTCGATGACCTACCGGCTCATTCCATGCACCATGTTGATCATCCAACACACCTCCGAGCCATTTTCCTCTGATGTCAGTTTTACCGTATACACTTGAACTCGTACAAATGTGTTTTTTGTGTAGAATCCAACCGACTTCTGGGCTTTATTGTTTCATGTCAAGGGATCAGGGTAGATCCTTTGAAGGTCAAGGCGATTTTGAATCTCCCTCCTCCTTTCTCTCTTCGCCAGCTACAAAATTTGCAAGGGAAGGCAAACTTTCTACGTCGTTTCATCCCAAACTATGCTGAGTTAACCCTTGGATTTAATCGACTGCTCAAGAAAGGTTCTGAGTTTGTATGGGATACCACTGCCAACAAATCTTTCGACGCTTTAAAACTAACTTTAACCCGTACCCCACTACTTTTCCCACCCGATTACAGTCGAGATTATTTCCTGTATCTCACAGCCTCAGACTCTACCATTGCTATGGTTCTAGTCCAAGAGGACGATTCTCATGATGAACATGTCATTTATTATTTGAGTCAGAGTCTCACGATTACCGAAACCAAGTATTTACATGTTGAAAAACTGGCCTTGGCTGCCATCCAAGCTTTTCAACGTTTTCGACACTATATCCTTTTACGCAAGACTACTGTGATTTCCAATTGCAACCCTATGCAACACATTCTTACACGCCAATTGCTAGGGGGAAAATACTCCAAATGGATTGTAATACTCCAAGAGTTTGACTTAGAATTCGAACGCGCTAAGTCCAAGAAATCCTTGGTGTTTTCCGAATTGATATGCGACCTTCCCTGTTCTGAGACGAAAAATGCAGCAGAGGATTCATTACCCGATGAATCCCTTTTTCTTATCAGTGCCGATGACCTTTGGTATGGGGATATCATCATATATCTCCAGACTCAGACTTTTTGGCCTGATTTGTCTAGCACTGACCGTCGTCGAATACGCTACCAAGCACGTCAGTGTATTATCCTCGATGATACTCTTTATCATTGTGGGATTGACTCCATTTTTCGACGATGCCTCACATTTGACGAAGTTGAGAAAGCCTTGAATGACTGCCATTCTGGAGCATGTGGTGGTCACATGTCTGGGTATGATACTGCCAAAAATATCTTACGAGATGGGTATTTTTGGCCTTATTTATTCAACGATTATATTATTGCTGTCCAAAAATGACACGCTTGCCAAACCTACAACAACAAAATACGATCTCACCCTACTCTTCTATACCCTGTAGTCTCTATTGGACATTTTGCGAAATGGGGTATCGATTTCATGACATGTCACCCTCACTCGGCCAGGGGGCATGGATACATTATTGTAGCCATAGATTATTTTACGAAATGGGCCAAGGCGATGCCGACATTCGACAATACTGGAAATACTACAACACTATTCATATTCAATCACATCATTGCTCCGTTTGGTGTTCCTCAAGCTATCATTACTGATCACGGTAGCCACTTTAGAAACTTCATGATGTCAGAACTCACCGAAAATTTGGGTCTTCGCCATGAAAAATCAACACCCTATTACCCATAGGCCAACGAATAGGTTGAAGCAATAAACAAAGTCCTCATTACCATGCTTCGACCAATGATAGGGATTCACAAAACGAGTTGGCACATGATGTTGTTTTCAACATTGTGGGATTACCGGACATCCGTCAAGTCTGCTACCTATTTTACACCTTTCCAGTTAGTTTATGGTCTCAAATCCATTTTGCTGATTGAATGTGAGATATCGTCTCTAAATCTATCCGTTGAACTTCTCCCAAACACTTCTGCTAAAGAAGAACGTATGTTGTATCTTATGCATCTAGTCGAAACCCGTCGTGATGCCACCCTAGTTATAGAAGCCCATAAGAAATATGTCAAAGCCCAATACGAAAAACATGTCAAGCCACACATTTTCTCTGAAGGTGATCTAGTTCTCCTTTATGAACAAGATCGAGATTTGCTAGGAGCCGAAAAATTTGAGGCTATGCGGCGAGGCCCTTATATCGTCAGATGGGTGTTGGATAAAGGAGCCTACGAGTTAGTGGACTATGATGGTATCCCTTTGAGTGAACCCAAAAATGGGCTTTACTTAAAGAAATACTATGCTTAGATCATCTATGCATGAGTGCTTGTATTTTATTGTATCATACTTTTTGTGTGTTACTTTAGTGTGCTTTTTCGTTATTTGGTTTTTGCCCGCGACCGCTTACCTTGCATTGTGCTTGGTTTCCAGATGTCGGAGTCTTCGTTACCCTACATTGGCTTCGTCGATGGCGCTAGTCGTAGTACTCAGAACCTTTCTTCTGTTGCATGGGCAATTTATGCACCTACAAATGAACTTATCAGTCTACGAGGTGTTTGCCTCGGTCGTGCGACCAATAATATCGCAAAATATAGCGCCTTCATCGAGTTGTTGACTAATCCTATTTCGCTTGGTATCCGCCGCCTGGTGATATGACTTGATTCGCAGCTAATAGTGCTACAATTAAGTAATGTCTATTATATCCGAAGTCCTACTTTATTGCGGGTATATCTATGAATTCGCCTCTTGGAACGTCATTTTGATTATATCGAATATCAACACATTCTTAGATGTCTAAATACATTGACTGATGCTTTAGCTAATTATGTCTTAGACAGATATCTGAGACTTTTATAAAACCAATCACGCATCACATGTATTATACAAAACAAAATAAAGCCGATAGAAGCCGTATATATATATAACGATCAAAAGTTTTACAAAAAGTTTTTGTCCAGGACCAAAATGTAAAAATATATGAAGCCCATGGCTTCTAAAAATTATCATCACGGATGATGCTCACAGTAACATACAACTACTCGGGCTACCCTATAGAGCATTCGACTAAGAGATTCAGATACACGCACAGTATGGCGTTGATAGCGCCTTGGGATCTCCCCAATAGCGATGTCCGGGACATCCGTAGTCAGTCCCTCTAAGTTATGTTCAACTGCCTCGTAGTCCTCAGCATCCCATCTTGCCACTGGAGCCGCTTCTCCTCGTCTCTGAATGGTAGACGTTCCTAGAGGTCTATACGGCTCCACATCTGTGTCATCAAAAGAAATTTTTTGATTAGTCTTTGGATCAAAGACATAAAAACATTTTATATAAAAAAAATTGCAAAAAACATTAAAAAAATAACAAAATGTGTACTTCTTACCTAAGTCACCCCACTAAGCATCCTCAGGTAGGACCAAATCTGGATCTCCTTGGAAATCCAAATCGGCATATGCATAGTCATCGATCATCAGCATCTGGGGCCTCAACCAGTCAAAAAATGAATCGTTATATTTGATTATAGGCCCGACTACGTGTCACGCCATGAGGTTAAACCACCTCAACATCCTCAGATCCTGTGGGGTTGGTAAACCCCAATCTATGTGTAGTCACAGCAGTGGGACCCTCTCAAGGAAGAATGACACCAAAAGTGACCCGTACCCGAACTGCTTCAGGTCACCCCTTCTGCACTTTGTCAGTTTCCTCTTCATACTGCAGAGAACCGCATTCGACTAGTTGAAAACCTGAGGCTTTGTGCACTCTATTGCATATTGTAAATAACTCTGGAGAGCCATGTGCGGATCAACGCTCTCGACCATGCGTGCAATGGTAAACAAGATAGTCCACAAGGTCATATTTTGGACACCCTAGATGGCGACCTTACCCTTGCTTCTCTCCGCCTCGGGAACACAATATTGGTGAACATACTCACTCATAGGAAGTCTGCCGCCTCTACCTCCATTAAGATTAGCATGGTATCCACATCGTGACAACCCCGTCGAAAAATAAACATCCTCGATATCTAGTGTCAGCCTGTGGACCCCTACATGAAATAACTGTTGATCCACATCCCACATGTGGACCAGGTACTCTAACAAACTGAGTTGGGCTCTCATGCCCGGGATCCTAAATTTTTTTAAGAGCCCACATTCCCGGAGGGCAACAACTGTACCCGGATCATTTTCGGCAATGACATCATCCTCCTCATGTTCTCTTTCCCTCCATTCCCACATCTTGATGGTCAATACCTGCAATAGAGTCATGAGAAGGAAGTTAGCAACTTGTTTTAACCTCTTGCATAAATTTTTATTGATTAAAAACTTGCATGAAAATCTATTTTTCGGCCCTCACAGGTGAAGCTTGCACACAGTGCGAGATTCTCATAGGTCCCGAATGGCTCACCTGCGAGAATTCCTGAGCGCATTCACCGACCCTAAAATGGACTCAAACACTTAAATTTGCCAATAAAAATCGATTTTAATCCATGAAAAAGTTGAAGAATCAGGAGATTACCTCGTTGGCCGAAATTGTTTGCCGAATGATCGCTTGTACCACCCGCAATCGATCAAAGAAATTTGGGGAAAAAGAGGTATGTTGGACAAGTTTTTGGCAAAGTAACAATGAAATGGTAAAAAGGGCTTTTCACCCATATTTATTCACTTTTTAACTATTTCTTATTGATTATTTATATTATTTTGTTTAAAAACCTAATACCCTAATAGCCTTGTGAGTATGGTTTTTCGCAGGTAGGTGACCTAGAAGCCTGAATGATGGTGTATGAGTATTTTTTCCTTTTTTCATCACATGTACGAATACCTTTTTAGGGTTTTGTAGGAAAAACCTCGAGCTTAGTGTTTGTTCGTTCTCGTGCTCGAAAATACATGAGAACGCAACCGAGTATACTTTTGTCGTCTTTTCGTACTCGTCATGGTAACACGAAAACAATGAAAATAAGGGAGTATATTTTAAGCTCTTTTCATGCTCCATAAAAATGAAAAGATTGCCGAACGATCTTGTTCTTTTCATGCTCGTAAAAGTATTTGAAGAAAACATTCGATGAACGATAGTTTATCACTTTTTCGGTCTTGTCGAACTAATTTATGAAAAAGGAATTGAGAGAGTTCTCTTTAAGTGTTTTTCAGACTCTCAGAACATGAAAAACCCCCAAGTTTTCTATCTTTGGACTCATTAAACAAACATTGAAAGACCCTTTATGGGACCGAACCACTCCTTCCTAGGGTTCGCTAAATGTACTTCGAGGGACTCGTCCGAAGGATGAGCTTACATCAACAAGCATATGTTATCCTCCTCAAGCTTGTGTAAAAATAAAGAGGTACTCGCCAGAAATGGTGGGGGAAATTTTGGGAAAGGGATATGCTTTCGTATTTGTATTAGTGGCAGTCAATGTCGCTCTTGAACATGACACTCCCTGTTCATCATTTGAATCTGGGTTGGGAAATCCATTTGTCTCTCGTGTGACTTATTACAAGGTCTATCTTGGGTCGTCTTTGAGTCAATGCTGCCAAGACCATTGTTGTGTCGTTCATATGTTCAAGAGAAGTCCAAACAAACCCTCCATTGAGCTGAGCATTTGCAATTGTCCATTCTTACCATGTCAGACTTCCTTGTGACCGTTTCAAATCATATTCATACTTTGAATGACCCTCAAAATATGTTACTTATTTTGTGTCATTGGTGGGGGATACATCAAGGCCCTCCTATGACGAGTCGTTTTCCGTTGACTCCAACTCATTATCTGAGAATAAGACTTAGAAATCATTTAGTACCTTAGAACCTGCATGCCTTAATGGCAGATCTCTTCACTTTCGACAGTGGATTCACATCATTGGTCCCTGATCGAGAGATTCCGCCGAGTGTTCGACTTCAACTCATTTATTCACATTCGTTTGGATTGTACTTAGGTACCTTGGGAGTCATTGACATCAATGGTGATTTCCCTCACACTTGTTAATGGTTTTCATCAATGACCGGTAATCGAGTGGTTTCTACCATGTTCGAACTCGACACATGTAATCACATGGCTAGATTCGTATTTTTCAGACGACGAGATTGAAGACCCTGGGTCTCATATTTTTGACCCAGGTTGCGTTGGAGTATTTATGATTTGTATTGACACATAGATCCACTTTGTATGTCATGTGGCTATGTCCTAATCTGAGTCTTTTAACACATAGGTCCACGGTGTATTCCTGGTGGCTATATAGCATTTTGACGACATGGATCCACGGTGTATGATTGGTGGCCATGGCCTACATTTATGATTTCATACATTTGTGGTCTGAGCATGGGAATGCCTACCTCAGAACTGGTATTATATTCTGCAGATGCTTGATTGTTTGCAGGTTTCCGATTAGGTGCAATCCTTGTTTCTGACACACACACACACATTTTGCAAAGTATTTCGGCTGTCATGAGTTCCATCCTCATACTTTGGGGGGCATTCTGTTACACATTATTTTGGTCACTCTGGTGATGTCTCTACAGTTATGTGTTCAGGCTCTCATAAGGATCTTTTGCCTGAGAAAAGTGACCGTTGTCTTCTTCCATAAAACATATTTTTAAGATGAGTTCGCAGGCTGACTATGTTGTAGGGTGTGGGTATCTTGATTCTCACATGCAACCCTATACCTAGCCTGCGAGGTGTTCACAGTCTGCTCTATAGGTAGGGTGCAAACCTGTTTCAAAGCTTAAAAGGAAGAGGAAGTTATGAAGGTTCTAGAAGAGGATCTTCTAGAAAATGAGTTGGCATTTGCATGGTTGGCATCCTACTGACTTCTCAGATTTAGTGGGATCATCCTCATCCCTTTAACCATCTTCCCTTCTCCTATATAATGAAGGGTTTCTCAAGGAAGAGGTTAAGAAATATTGAATAAAGAATTGATGAAAGAATAGATTTAGAATTGTGTGAGGAATCCTATTTGAATTGATGCTTGAGGCCTCCATTTGTCCATTAAGCCCTAGTGGATCTTCTTCATGCAAGTTTGGAGCAAGTGTGTGTGTTGGAACAAAGGAACACCGAAAGGAAGCTTGCGACATCAAGGCGATCTGGTTGTATCTTCTACTTTCATATTAATATAATACAGTGGCATGTCCCTTTCCCATAAAATTACTCTTATTTTATTGCATAATTCCTTGATCATATGCATAGTTCGTCATTGAATATACTTTACTATCTTCACTTTGGTTGGTTTGTGTTGTCTTGGATCTGATCTCACAAGAGCACCGGAGCGAAGTAGGAACAACAAAGACCTAAGGAAGCGATATAAAGGTATGTCATTCGTTCCTCCTTTGGTAGTAAATTCAATGATAGTTTCTTAGGGAAAACATCATGTCCTATCCTGTTTTTTTCTAGATCCAGGTGGATCTAGGGAGATCTGTTAGTGTCCGCATATACTGATTTATCCAATAACAAACACCTTGCAATTGCAATACGTTTTCAAGCTCGTTGATAACTATCCCAAAGATGTTTATAATAATTCCTTCAAAAAGCATTACGCCCTATCCTAGTGCACCCCCTGAAACCTGTAACGCGCTGTTTGGTGAAATTTGAAAAAACAAGTTTTTTTAGTGCTAGGGTTTCTAACGACGAAAAATGTCAACCAGTATGAGAGTTGAATATAGATTGGATGGAGCAGATAACTTCAAATCTTGGAAGCATAGAATACAAATAACTCATTCTATAAGAGAATGTTATTGGATCATGTCAAGAAGATGCTTCTAGAACCCGAAGACGAAGAAGCAAAGGCAAAGTTTAGAAAGAATGAGGAAAACCAAGCACTTGCAACACAAGTGAAGAAGAGAAAGGGAAGAGAAGAAGGAAGTCCAAGGAAGTCTAAGAAGCCACATTGTAAGAGGGATATGTCAAAGGTTCAATGCATCAATTGAAAGAAGATGGGACATTATGTTGTACACTGTCCTCACAAACATGAGAAGGAAAAGAAGAAGAAGCACCATGCACATGACGCCGATGTTGAAGAACACAAACCCAAATATGAAGAATTTGTATTCATTTAAGCACTCATCGGAACCATCACTCAAGGAGGCAATGCATGGGTCATAGATAGCGGTGCTTCCAACATATGATTGGATTCAGAAACTCTCTATCAAAATTAACAGAAAACGACTCCTCACTTCAAGTGGTGCTTGGAGATGATTCCAAGCATGAAATCAAAGGCGTTGGAGAAGCCTCCTTACAACTTGACTCAGTTAACCCTCTTTCAATTAAAGATATACTATTTGTACAAGGTTTAAAGAAGAATCTTATATCTATTTCAGCTTTAGAAGATAAAGGTTTTAGGGTGGATTTTGTGGATGACCAAGTCCTACTATGGCCCAAGAATTCAAGCATAAATAAATGCACTGTGATTGGTGTTAGAGAGGGAGGACTGTATAAGTTGAAGGATACCAATAACAAGCCCTTGTACACAATAGTGTTAGTTCGAGTAAAATATGGCACTGTAGGCTTGCTCACTTAAACTATAGATCATTACCATTTTTTATCAAAATGGTTACAGGTCTACCAAAAATCCAGATAGACTATGACAAAGTATGCAAAGGTTGTGCACTTGGAAAGAATGTCAAGGGAAGCTTTGCAAGCAGTGATAGTAGATCTAAAGATATTTTGGACATTATACACTCCGATGTATGCAGACAGATGACGATGCCATCACTTGACAACTTTGTATACTATGTGTTGTTCATAGATGACTATTCCAAGAAGACATGGATCTACTTCTTGAAAGAAAAAGATGAAGTCCTTAACAAGTTTCAAGAGTTCAAGGCTTTAGTTGGGAATGTCTCCGAGAGGAAGATTAAAGTTTTGATATTTGACAATGGAGGTGAGTAAACCTCAAAGGATTTTAAATACTTTTTCCAAGAGGTGGGGATTAAGAGGGAGCTTACAACTCCATACAACCACCAATAGAATGGGGTTTCATAAAGAAAGAATAGATCCATCATAGAAGTAGCAAAAGCAATGATACATGACCAGGGCCTACCCATTCACATATGGGCAGAAGCATCCAATACGGATGTATACGTGCATAAAAAAATCCCTCATAAGATATTGGGGAACAAGACACCTGAAGAGGTGTTCACTGGAAAGAAGCCATAAGTCAGTCACTTGAGGATTTTTGGTTGTCCAGTATTTATTCATGTTCCCAAGGAAAAGAGAACGAAATTGGAACCTTCGGGAAATAAGGGCACATTTGTTGGATATAGAGAAACTTCAAAGTCTTATAAAATTTACATTCTAGAGCAGAGACAGATCGAGATCAGTTGGGATGTAACATTTGACGTAGATGAAACCTTCAAAGATCAAGGGAATATCACATAGATGAGGACCAAATAGAGAAAGAGGCTCCCAAAGATGCATTCATGGTAGACTCTACACTTGAAGAAACCATCACAAAAGTTCATAATGATATGGTAGAGTCAGAAAGACCTGTAGATCTACCTGAAGAAGCTGTGGCTACCAGGAAGAGACCAACTTGGCTTCAGAACACCTTGCAAGAAGCTGAAGGACATGCAGCTCCCAAAGGCTCCTTTAGAGAGAGTAAGAGACCACATAAGTTTTCTAGCTATGTGGCACTAATGAGCAACATCATTGATTCAAAACCTTCCACTTTTGAAGAAGTTGTTGAGAATCCATAATGGAAGGATGCCATGATAGAGGAGTATAAGTCCATCATGAAGAATGATGTATGGGAGGTCATTTCAAGACCAGAAGGGAAGTCAGTTGTGACTTCCAGATGGATTTACAAGATCAATCATGTTGTAGATGACTACATAGAGAATTATAAGGCAAGGTTTGTGGCTAGAGGGTTCTCCCAGAAAGAGGGAGAAGACTATGATGAAACCTTTGCTCCTGTAGAAAAATACACTTCCATTAGATCAATCATTGCGATTGCTTCTGCAATGGGATGGAAATTACACCAGATGGACGTCAAGAATGCTTTCTTGAATGGCGTAATAGAGGAAAAAGTGTACATAGAAAAACCACAAGGCTTTGTGATCCATGGGAAGGAGTCTCATGTGTGCAGATTGAAGAAGGCATTGTATGGGATGAAGCAAGAACCCAGGGCATGGTATGCCAGGATAGATGGATGTTTGATGAGCTTGGGATTTACCAAGAGTGAGGCAGATCCTAACCTTTATTATAAGGTTGAGGATGGATGCCCATTGATATTGGTTCTATATGTATGTGACCTGTTTCTAACAGGAGACGAGAAGCTCATTGATGGGTGTAAGAGGGATCTCACTTCAGAGTTCGAGATGAAGGATCTAGGGTTTATGCATTACTTCTTGGGATTGGAAGTGTGCCAGAGATCAGATGAGATTTTCCTTATCCAGGGAAAATACACTGTTGAGATCCTGAAGAAATTCGGGATGATGGATTGCAAGTCCATGACCACACCTATGACAATAAATTTGAAGCTCTTGAGTGACAAATATTCAGATTTGGTGGATCCCATAATGTACAAACAACTGATTGGATCCTTGATGTACCTAGTTAACACCAGGCATGACATATGCTTTGCAATGAATACCTTGAGTCAGCACATGGTTGAACCTAGAATTGAAGAAAAGCATATGTTGAGGTACCTTCATGGTACAATCATATATGGATTGAGATATGTCTCAGGTGAATATGTGAAGCTACATGGATATATAGATTATGATGGGCAGGGAGTGCAGTGGATTAGAAGAGTACTTCCAGATATTGTTTTAGTTTGGGATCAGGAATGATCTCATGGTTTAGCAGGAAGCATACATTAGTGGCACTCAATAAATCATAATTAGAGTATATCGCAACAAGCGTGGCAAGCCATGAAGCATCTTGGCTACAAAAGTTGCTGGCCGGGATATTTGATCTAGAACTGGAGCCAAACTTGATACATTGTGACAATCAAAGTTGCGTAAAACTTACCGAGAACCCTGTATTCCATGGCATGTCTAAGCATATAGAGATCAAATATCATTACATACAAGACATGGTGTAGAGAAGAGTTATGGAGCTCCAATACATATCCATGGATGAGCAAATAGCGAACATTCTCACCAAGCCCTTGTCAAGAGTGAAGTATGAGTACTTCAGGGACAAGCTTGGAGTGTTTTCTAATGTTCACCCTCGTTGAGAGGGAGGTGCATTGTTTCTTCTCATGCTGACTAACCCCTCTGTCCAAGGGTTCCCTGGATCAATTACGTGAGGTGACCGAGGGGGTAATGCACTATCAGAACTGCTGAGAGAAGAAACATCACACACGTAGTCATAAGACTATGGCGGAGGCTATGTGACTATGGACAATAGTTGTGTGCTACTTTGGTGGATGTGTTCCACTGGTGGAGGTTGTGTGACTCCGGACAGTAGTTGTGTGCTACATCGATTGATGTGTTCCACTAGCGTAGGTTGTGTGACTCTGGACAGTAGTTGTGTGCTACTTCGATGAATGTGTTCCACTGGCGGAGGCTGTGCGACTTCAGATAGTAGTTGTGTGCTACTTCATTGGATGTGTTCCACTGGTGGAGGCTGTGTGACTTCAAACAATAGTTGTATGCTACTTCGGTGGATGTGTTCCATTGGCGGAGGTTGTGTGACTCCAGATAGTAGTTTTGTGCTACTATAGTGGATCTGCTCCACTGACAATGACTGTGCATCAATTGGATGACATTGTAGTAATTGTGTGCTACTAGCTAATTGCCATGGAGATTACCATATTGTTTGAATGTAGTTGTGTGTGATACCATTTGATCACAAAGACTATGCTTGATGATTCAAGCTACCAAAGGCATTGTAGCAACAATGTGCATGCTAGCAGATTGCAGAGTAGTCAGTGGACTACCAGATGAAGACATTGTAAAATATGCCTCCCTAGCTAAGAGGGAGTGTTGATTTTTTGGTAGCTGTGGGAGGATCTTTACCTCCTAGATGACCTTTCTTAGATGCAGAGAATATTTTAGAAGCAAGAGATCCATTGGACATATGTTGAAATACCCTAGAAGAGAACTCATCCCAAAAGAATAAAGTATAATGAAAATACACCTTCCCAGAAAATAATTCGGCCCAACTAGAAGGACATGAAGACTATAAATAGGAGGCATATTAGCTCATTTGTTCACTCACTCACACTCTCCCAGCTACACATAAGCAAGGCACATATTTGGAGAAGGAGATGCAGCTGCTGCAGTGACCTAGTTTCTTCTTGTTTAGTCTTTTGGTATCTCTCTCTTGTGCGCTACTCCTCAAGGAGGTGCGCTACCTTTGTATGGTGTTGTTGTTGTAGTTGGGGTGGTATTTCTAGTTAAGCTAGCACTTGTGCTAAGGTTTATCTGATTGAACTTGCTTTGTGAACATAAGCTATCTAAGAAAGGTTGTTATTTACAAAGCATTAGTGTTACTCGTGTTCTTTTACTTCGTTATATATATATATATATATATATATATATATATATATATATATATATATATATAACGAAGTAAAAGAACACGAGTAACACTAATGCTTTGTAAATAAGGAAAATCCAACATGAATTCCTTCCCCACAATTACAATAATAGAATTGAGGAACTTAGGGTTGAAATTACTTATGATAAGAGAAAACATAGGACTCTTATACATGTACTTAGTGGATCCTTCCATAATTACATGAGAACACTTCCCCCACCAACCTCTTACATGCATTCAATGATTGGTTTCATGACATCTAAGGATGATACTTGGCAATAGAGGATTTACTTTCCCATAGACCCCCTTTCCTCTTTCCCTTTGGTGGAATCATAGTCCCTCTCATTCTCATTCTCTCTGCAACCAACTCAGACCATTATATTGCTGAAAACTCAATTCTCAACACCTGGATAGATTATTACCTTGTGTATTTCCTTGCTTATAATAAAATTACATCACACATAATAAAACATACATGTTGGAAATAAAACAACGAAAGAAAAAATATGGAAACCAAACTTCACACAATGCACATAAAATATTCCCCTTAAAAAAATAACTTTTCATTCAAATAACTTCCAAGCTTACAAGGGGCTCCCAAACTGGGAAAACTGTCGACTGAGAATAGAAACATAAAAGTACAACAAAACTTCTGCAATCCAACAACTTTGTCACTGTTATACAACCCCCATACCGCATCCTGTATGATTTGTATGCGCCATGTACGACTTATGCGATGCGTATGTATGGACCCTTTTGCACTTGCAACCCACATATGTACGTTCTCTTCTACACTTGTGACCTACGTATGTACGTGTCCTTATGCACATTTAGCCTGCATATGTACGTACTTTTCTACATGTGTGGACCATGTATGTACACATCCTATTGTACCTACGACCCACGTATGGTGCTCTTTGCGGCTCTTATACTGCTTGATTTGCGACTGCACCTGATGTTGTTGCTGCACACTTGCTTCATTTTCCTTTGTACCGAACTAATCTCTAGGTGACAATCCTTCTCCACCCCTCCTAAGATCTCCTTAACAACAATTCCTTCTTTTCTCTCTCTATGAATCACTGAATCCAATAGATATTTCCAATAGATGTGTCTCACCCCTTCACCTAGCCTTTCTTTTACAATATTGATTTATGACCTAACCCTAATCTCCAAAGTAATCAATGTTTGATCTTAGATCTCACCTCACTTGAGATCAATGGTTAAGATTAATTTAATTCACTAATGTTAATAACTTTAGCATTTCATTAAATTAAACTCAATTAATTATAAAAGAACTTTAATTTAATAATTTCTTTAGTTAAAGTAAATTTCTAAGGTTGAAGGATTTGGATAACTTGCAGACGTCTAGACACTTAGACTAGTGCGAAAGTACCTGTCTGACGCTACAAACATCAACACTCCCTCTTAGCAAGGAAGGTACTTCTGCCACCTGGAACTGGTTGTCCCTTCGATCTTGGCACAATATCCCACACATCATCCTACACCATAAGATCTTGATAAACTTGATGATCAATTACTTCTTCAACGACATTACTCAATAGTACCATGAAGTTTGGAAAATTCTTAGGAGCCCTACTCTCCCTGAAAGTGTGTAGATTTTAACCTTGTACAATATTTTATTGCAAATAGATTGTCAATTAAAGAACATAAAATATACAAGGCAAATACACACATTACACATATATTCTTCCCCTGGAAACCCAAACCAGGAAAACTAGCATATTCTATATTCATTCATAGTGATACATTGTTTACAATACAATATACATATAGGATCCATCGGCATTCAAAACCCTAACCCAATGAAATGGATTAGTCAACAACCCTAATTCCTTAATCGGAAATAGAAAACCATTGACAAAAACCATGTGCTGAAAAACCACCCAACAATGGACACAAAAATTGAGGTGACACAAAAAACGAGGAAAAAATGCTACACATTTCGTGAGACAAAAACATTTTCTTCGAAGGGGGGGCCTAGTGCCCCCCCCCCTAAAACACCCCTGCATGCCTGACAAAGAATATAACACATACCCAATACAATGCTCCTAGGAGCCTCAAGATGCTCCTGTGTATCCTTCAATGTCTGCTCAAACCACCTAGGTATTCTGAAAGAAATAGAAGGGGATAACTCCTCCTCCTCACTTGAAGGTTGAATCCATGAACTAGAAGCCTCTAAATGTCATTCTCCCTTTGGAACCTCCTACTCCCCATCCTCTTCCACTAGCGGTAACTCATGAGACTTCCTAAATTCTAAGTTCTCCTTGAACTTAACATCTTTGCTCACAAATTTCTTCCTTTGTGCTGTTTTGAAGATCTTGTAATCCTTTGAGGTCTCATTGTACCCCACAAATATGCCCTTCTTTCCCGAAGGCTCTAAATTCATTCTCTTCTCCATAGGTACATGGATGTATATTGGAGAACCAAAGATATTGAAATGTCTCATCTCTGGCTTCACTCCCATGAATTCTTCCTCATAAGTCTCGTCACTTTGGGTATGTGTTATATTCTTTGCACGAGTAGTAGTGTATGCGTTGCGTCAAGCACGCAGGGGGTTTTGAGGGGGGCAAAATCCCCCTAGAAAATTTTTTCTGCCTCGAGAAATGTGTCACATATTTAGGTGGTTTTTCGGCACATGGTTTCTTTGCTGATGGTTTTCTATTTCTGGTTAAGGAATTAGGGTTGTTGACTAATCTAGGTCATTGGATTAGGGTTTTGGATGCCGCTGGCTCCTATATGTATATTGTATTGTAAACAATGTAACACTATGAATGGATGTAGAATATGATGGTTTTCCCGGTTTGGGTTTCCAGGGGAAAAATCTCTGTGTAATGTTTGTATTTGAAATTGTATCTTTTTTGTTCTTTTACTGAAAATTTGTTTGCAGTAAATATTGTACAAGGTTAAAATCTACATTTGGTATCAGATTTTTGTTGGCTTCAGGGGGACGCCTTTGTGGTCAAGGGTTTGGATCGAGATTGTGATAAGCCTTGTTACAGTGAGAGATCCGTGGTATTGTTTTTTCAGGTAAAAAGAAATGGAAAGCAATTCGAAGATGGAGATTGAGAAGTTTAATGGGAAAAGTTTTGAGCTGTGGAAGCTCAAGATGGAATATTTGTTGGTGGAAAAAGATCAATGGATCATGGTAGATCCAAGTACTGCACCTACAAGAACTTCAACAAATGACTAGAAAAAGTTGGATCGGAAGGCAAAGAGCACAATCCGACTGCATCTCTCAGATTCAGTATTACTGAATGTGTCAGAGGAAGCTACAACCAAGGATTTATGGGATAAGTTGGGGAAGTTGTATCAGTCTAAGTCCCTATTAAATAAACTATTCCTAAGAAAGAAGCTGTATAACTTGAGGATGAGAGATGGAGACTTGGTGGCAGAGAATTTGAATGCCTTCAATACTGTGGTAAGTCAGTTAGTATCTGTTGAGATTAAAATTTCAGATGAAGATAAATGTATTAGTTTATTGTGTTCTTTACCAGACTCGTGGGATAGTCTAGTTGTGTCCATAGGTAGTAATACAACTTCCTTGAAGTTTAATGAAGTGGTCTCATCCTTGTTGTTGGAAGAGATGAGATGGAATAATATGGAAGCACATAACACAGACACATTATTTGCAAGAGGATGTTCCCAGGAAAGAAATAGATCTAAGTTCTCAAGTGCGAGATCTAAGTCTAAGAGTAGATATAAATCTCTCGGAAAGTTTGTAAAGGTATGTTGGAGATGTGGAAAAGAAGGGAACTACAAGAAGCAGTGTAGATCCAAAGTCGAAAAAAATAAGGGATATGAGGAATCTCCTTCTACATAAGAAAAGACCTCCAAGGAAGAAGGAGGGGATGTGTACTTGGCTTCTTCAAGCACACATGCAGATCATGAGGAATGGTTGGTTGACTCAGGTGCATCATTTCATATGACTCCCCACAAGGAGTGGTTATGTGAATATGAAAGGTATGATGGAGGTAATGTTTTTTTGGGTGATGACTCGGAAACCAGAATCATAGGTCGAGGAAAAGTCAAGTTGAAGCTCATAGATGGAAGGATTAGAACACTACCTAGTGTTCTGAACATCCTAGGTTTGGCTAGAAATTTGATTTTTGTAAGAAAAATGGATGATGCAGGGGTAAAAACAATATTTGAAAAGGAAACCTGCAGGACAGTTCAAGGAGCAATGGTGTTGTTGAAGGGAGTTCGGTTTGGAACTTTGTATAAGTTGAAAGGAAGAAATATTAGTGATGGGTGTAATAGTTCCATTGTTCTTGATATTGTAGTTGAAGAAGAAAGAAATCCTATAGTCTCTGGAGAAAAGGTTATGTCGTGGCATCAAATATTGGGGCATATCGGAGATAAGGGTCTCCGACTACTACATGGTAAAGGTATGGTTGAAGGTATGTCTAACTTCTCTCTGGATTTTGATTTCTTTGAACATTATGGATATGGGAAGTAGAATTGGGTAAGATTCCCTTCTGGTGCAACGATGGCAAAAGGAATTTTACAGCTAGTTCAAAGTGATGTTTTTGGACTTGTATCGGTCCCATCATTGGAAAAATTTGTGTACTATGTTTCATTTATAGATGAATTCTCGAGGAATACTTGGATATATTTCCTCAAGAAGAAATCTGAAGTCTTTGACAGGTTTAAAGAGTTTAAGGCTCTTATTGAGAATCAAACAGATTAAAGAATCAAGGTGTTGAGGACAAATAATGGTAGAGAGTTCTGCGGGAATGAATTTGAAGAATTCTGTAAGAAGTGCGGTATAGCAAGGCAGAAGAATACTCCATATAGACCTCAGTAGAATGGAGTTGCAGAAAGGATGAACAAGGCGTTGATGGAAAAAGCAAGGTGCATGCTCAGTGGTGTCGGGTTAGGACACAAATTCTGGGTAGAGGCAGTGGGTACTGCATGTTACCTGGTCAACATATCACCCTCATCAACATTGTATGACAAGACTCCACAAGAGGTATGGACTGGTAAGAAACCTTCTATCACACATCTCAAGGTATTTGGCTATGATGCATATGTTCATGTTCCAAAGGACAACATGAGTAAGCTAGATAAGAAGCCTGAAAAGTGTATCTTTATTGGATATAAAGATGGTCTCAAAGGTTATAAGGTTTGGAACCCATAAACTAAGAAGGCAGTGTATATACGAGATGTGGTATTTAGAGAAATGAAGGATGTCGTTAAATAGGAAGTCCTACCAAGTAAGGAAGAACCAAATAAAATAGAATTTGATTTAAAGGACGATGAGTCAGACTCTACAGAATAACATGAATCAAAAGAATAAGATCCTCATACTCCAGTATTGAGGAGATCGGTTCGAGAAAGAAGGCTACCAAAAAGGTATACTCCATTTTATTTCCGTTCAATTTTTGCTTTGTCTATTACTGATGATGATCCTAGAACTGTCATGGAGGTAGTGGATTCAGAGGATGGAAATCTATGGAAAAGGGCCATGGATGAAGAAATGGAATCTTTGGATACGAACGAGGCTTGGGATCTAGTGGAGTTGCCAACTGGAATAAATCCCATTGGTAGAAAATGGGTATTTAAAAAGAATCTGAATGTAGAAGGAAAAGTGGAGAAATACAAAGCTCTGTTAGTAGCAAGGCGTTATTCCCAGGTTGAGGGAATTGATTTTGGTGAGATTTTTTCTCCTGTTGCCAAGTTAACCTCTATAAGATTTTTGTTATCTGTTGCTACTGCATTTGATTTTGAAGTAGAACAAATGGATGTGAAGACAACATTCCTACATGGGAATCTGGAAGAAGAAATTTATATGAAGCAACCAGAAGGTTATGTTGTGAAGGGAAAGAAGGAGCTGGCATGCAAGCTGGAAAATTCCTTGTATGGTTTAAAACAATCACCAAGGATGTGGTATCAAAAATTTGATACTTACATGTTGGGACTTGGCTTCACAAGAAGCAAAGAGGATCACTGAGTGTATTTTAAATTAATTGGTGATCATTTGATTTATTTTGTCTTGTATGTGGATGACATGTTGCTGATAGGAAACAACAAGGAGATTATACAAGATGTGAAAACTTGTTAAGAACCAAACATCAATATAGCATAGAAAAACCTCAGGAAAAGTACTCAACGCCTTGAAAAACAGATAATTTCAGATAATAAGCCTCTTTGAGGGGGCAACCTCCTTTTACCCCACTTAAATGTTCAAGTACAAGATGATTCAAAATGAAAATGTCTCCTTGGTATATATAGGAGACTAGGAGGTATAATTACAACTAATGGCCTA
>ML795851.1:275505-293224 GCA_009831015.1 Picea engelmannii
AAATGAAAATGTCTCCTTGGTATATATAGGAGACTAGGAGGTATAATTACAACTAATGGCCTAAAGTCGACATAAATAAAATAACATTACTAATATAATATGCCCTAATTAAGGGGTAATGAGCCAATATTAGGGCTTAACAAAACTCAGTTGTCCTCTAAATTTGACATGAAGGATCTCGGTGCTTCAAATTTCATTTTGGGCATGGAAATTAAAATGGATCAGAAAAAGAGGAAACTCTGGTTAAATCAAAGAAAATATGTCGAGACAATATTGCATAGGTTTAATATGCAGGAATGCAAATCGGTCAAGGTTCCTATTCCTGTTGGGGTAAAGTTATCCACGGATCAGTGTCCCAAGACACACGAAGAGGAGGATGACATGTCTCATGTTCCATATACGAGTGCAGTTGGCAGTTTGATGTATGAAATGGTCTGTACTAGACCGGACATTGCACATGCAGTGGGAGTTTTGAGCAGGTATATGTCAAAACCAGGGAAGGATCATTGGACAACAATAAAAAGGGTTTTTAGGTATTTGCATGGCACTGCTAGATATGGATTGTTCTACGAAGTAAGACTGGGATTGGACATAGTGGTGTATATACATGGATTTGTGGATGCAGATTGGGCTGGAGATCTGGATTGTAGGAGATCTATAAGTGGGTATGTGTTTAAGAGCAATAAGTTGGATGAGAAAAAGACATGTTGTAGTGGCACTTTCAACTACAGAAGTTGAATGCATGGAAACCACTCATGCAAGTAAGGAAGCAGTATGGTTACAAAGATTGTGTTCAGGTATTGGGTTGGTACAACAAGTTGTAAGGATAGATTGTGACAGTTAGAGTGTAATTTTTCCGGCGAAGAACCCAATTTATCATTCAAAGACAAAGCATATTGATATTCAATATCACTTTGTGAGAGACATGATTGAAGAAAAGAAAGTATTGCTGATGAAGGTGGACACTTTGAAGAATGTTGCAGATTCATTAACAAAATCTGTGAGCACTGAGAAGTTCTCTTGGTGTAGAGGATCCATGGGCATTGCTGCCCTGGATTGTTGACTATGTAACCCTGTAACTCTTTGTATGCAAAGAAAACAACAAGTGGGATAATGTTGGGTATGCATTATATTATTTTCATGAGTAGTGGTGTCTGTATTGCGCCCGGGGTTCAGGGGACACGCCCCCGAGAATTTTTTTTCTACCTTAGGAAACGTGTCACATATTTAGGTGGTTTTTCGGCACATGGTTTCTTTGCCGATGGTTTTCTATTTCCGGTTAAGGAATTAGGGTTGTTGACTAATCCAGGTCATTGGGTTAGGGTTTTGGATGCCGCTGGATCCTATATGTATATTGTATTGTAAACAATGTAACACTATGAATGAATATAGAATATGCTGGTTTTCTTGGTTTGGGTTTCCAGGGGAAAAACATCTGTGTAATGTTTTTATTTTCCATTGTATCTTTTTTATTATTTTACTGAAAATCTGTTTGCAGTAAATATTGTACAAGGTTAAAATCTACAATCACCCCATACCCTATGAGGATTCATGTTCTACACATATACCACCATTTTCATGCCTCTTCCTAAAGGAACATAGGTAGATCCTGGTCATGTATCATAGCCCTGGAAAAACCGATGATGGACCGATTCTTTCTCTCCACAACCCCATAACACTAAGGGTTGTATGCGACTTTCCACTCCCTCTTGATCCCTGCCTCCTTGCGGAAAACCTTGAAGTCATTAGAGGCGTTCTCTTCCCCATTATCCGAACTCAAGACCTTGATCCTCTTCCCTATCTGGTTCTCCACCCGAGCCTTGACCTCTTGGAACCAATTGAATATATCATCTTTGGTCTTCATAAATAAGATTGAGGTTTTCCTATAAATGTCATCAATGAATGTCACATAGTATAGTGCTCGCTACACTGATGCCACTGACATTGGTCTACTCACATATGAATGAAGAAGATCAATCCCCTTGGACCTACTCTCACTTCTTGGAAAAACAACCTTGTAATTCTTTCCAAGTGCACACCCTTTGCACACACCCAACTTCTCTACACTGAAATATGGGAGACTAGTGACAATCTCTCTCATAATCGACAATTCCATGTAGTGTAGGTGTCCCATCCTCCCGTGCCATAACTCACACAAGTTGTCAATGTCATGTACCAAGTCCGTCTAAATAGGCTTTCCCTTCAACATGTATAAATTTCCCTCCCTAACCCTAATGCTCACTCCTATGTCAGGGCTAAATCCCTCTATACTTATGAGTACTTTCCATTTCTTTAACACGACGAAAAAACTCTAGTCCTCCATAACTAATACAGAGAGAAAATTGTTCTTTAGTCCTTGTACATAGAGCATGTTCTTGGTCTCCTGAATAAATTTGGAACAATATTTTCCCCTCTCCCTTCATTGCATACTTGACATCATCACCAAGCTCCATATGGATCCCTGAGTCCATCTCCGTCAGACTTTTAAATAGTTCTCATGCTTATGTCATGTGATGAGATGCACCACTGTCCAAGTACTAAACAATTTTGGTGAATTTTTTGGTGGAAAGGTAGGAAACTAGTGAGAAATCCTCCTCAAACTTTGCATCAAACTCATTCAACTGAGTTTCTGCAGATGCAGTTACTTGCTGCATTTTTCCTCTTCCTTTCTTCTTCTCTAGACATTGAGATGCATAATGTCCACTCTTGTGGCATGTGAAGCACTTGACCTTACTCAATTCCTTCTTACCCAGTTGTAAGGCTTCCCCCTCACTGTTACGGTTCTTTTTGAAATCCTTTCATTTGTCCTTTCTTTCCCGACTAACAAGGGCCATGTTCTCATCACTACCTCCTTTCCTGATAGCCATGAACTCCTCCCAAGTCTCCTCCTAGATGAAATCGTCCTAAAGCTTCTCAAATGAGGGAATCTTCTCCCGAGAACAAATACCCTTAACAAATGGTTCCCAATACTTTGAGAAACCATTCAGGGTTGTACTAACCAACTCTGTACAAGACACCATTTCCCCCACCACAACAAGCTAATCATGAATATGGGTGATCTTCATGAGATAACTGGTAACATTTTTAGATCTTGACATCTGGATGTATCTGAGCTTATTTCTCGAGATCATCTTCTTGTTCAAGTTGTTACTCTGGAACAAATCCATTATAGCCTTGAACATCTCTTTGACCAATTGCTTCTCTGTCACATGAGGGATAAAATGATCCTCCACAATGTCCATGATCTCTCTCTAGGATTTGATGTCCTTCTTCTCATGAGCCACTAATTGAGTTTCATTTTTTAGTGGAGGAACCATCTTTACTAAAATCTCCCAAAGGTCATATTCATTCAAATTCAAGGCTATCCTTGTCTTCTAGGGAAGGAAGTTAGATGCTCCAACCAACTGGTCCTCAAACCCGAGACTAGTTGTTTCCATTTCTAGATCTAAATGAAAAATAATATTGTGTTCCTATTCCTCTAAGAACCCACAATAATCTCACAATTGGTTTATAGATATGGAGAGATCTCCTTACAAATCTAACATATCTGATGCACAAGCTATTGTGAATCTGGAATTCGTCTCCCTCTCAGAGCATAAGATTTGATACCATGTTGAAAAATCAATTCCCAACACCAAGATATATTATTACCTTGTGTATTTCCTTGCATATAATCAAATTATAACACACATAATACTTTCCCCTTCAAAAATAATATTTTCATTCAAATAAATTCCAAACTTACAAGGGGCTCCCAAACTAGGAAAACTTCCCATTAAGAATAGAAACATAAAAGTATAGAAAAATTCCTGCAATCCAACAACTCTCTTGCTGTTGTATGGCCCTCACATTGCATCCTATGTGATATGTATGTGTCCTATATGACCTATACAATGAATATGTACGCGCCCTCCTGCATCTACGACCCGCGTATGTATGTGCTCTTTTGCACCTACAACTTGTGTATGTACATGCCCTTTTGCACATGTGGCCCGCGTATGTACATGCTCTTCTGCACCTATGGCCCACTTATGTGTATGCCCTATTGTACCTACAACTTGCATATGATTCTCTTTACAGATATTGTACGACCTGATCCACAACTGTACCTGTTGTTGTTTCTACACACTTGCTTCCCTCTCCTTTGGACTGAACTTATCTCTAGGTTAAAGTCCTTGTCGAGCATTCCTAAGATCTTCTCGAGAAAAATTCCTTCTCTGTTCTCTCTATGAGTCACCAACTCCAAAACATTTATCTAATAGACGTGTCTCTCCCCTTCACCTAGCCTTGCTTTTATAATATTGAATTATGACCTAACCCTAATATCCAAAGTTATCAACAATTGAGGTTAGATATCACCTCACTTGAGATCAATGGATAAGATTGATTTAATTCACTAATGCTAATAACTTTAGCATTTCATTAAATTAAACTCGATTAATTATAACAACACTTTACTTTAAGAATTCCTGTAATTAAAGTAAATTACTAAGGTTGAAGGCTTTGGACGACTTCCACGCGTCTAGACAATTTGACCAATGCGAAAGTAATTTCTGATGCTACAAACATCAACATATGTATTAAATTTCAACATAAATATTTGCATAGCTTGAGCTTACCATGGAAATCCTGCCACATGGTCTATGTAAGAATATTTACATGGTACATGCCTAGCCATTCACTTGTAGGGCCTTGGCCTCCAGCTCCACATTAGGAATCCATGCTAAGATGTTTACAATGTATTTTTACATTATTGCAACATGGGATCATTATAACTCAACACACATGGCCCGGATCTTTCTCACATGAGAACACATTTACATTTTATACATAATCTAGTTCAATACATTCTAGGGGTCAAAATTAGGAAATTACATTACCTACCTCCTTAGAATAATATTGTCCTCAATGTTTCTTTCTCTACCAACAACAATACCATGTCTTATTCATTCATACTAGGGTATTGTAGGTAGCCACAAGGGAGTGGTGCCTCCTACTAACATGATGATTGATTGGTTGTGGTGATTGTCCGTTCCCCTCTCTCCATGAAAAAAACAAAAATAATCTCTCATTATCAATACTCCACGGTTCTCAGACATAAATATCTCTCTTTACAAAAATTACTATCCTACAATGGTTGAGAGAAGTGCTCTGCAACAAGTGCCTCCTATTGACATAATGGTTGATTAATAAAAGTGGTCTTTGGAAAGTGCCTCTTGCTAACATAATGGTTGGTTGGTTGTGGTCTGAGTATGCTTACTTCTCATCCTTTCCCCAACCTATATAAAAAAAATATCTTTCACTGGAAGTGGTCCATAATACCTCTTTCACATGCCTTTCTAAACAATGACCATTACTAAGTTGGATACTCCTAAAACCTATGCATCTTGGAATTATTTATATGACATAAATACCTCTCTATACCTTGATTTCCCACATAGGAATGATATGGGGATACGTTTTATGTGGGTGTACATTTTTCATTAGTTTCACACACTTCCTCTATGATCATTTCTCTACAGAAAGGTTGGAGTGTTCTCTTTCAACAACATTCCAACACATTGAAGTGTTGAACTGATATCAATGGTGGAAAGACAATGTGAACCTATATATGAATCATTAGTATGAGGAAATGGAGTTTCTATTGTTGGTGTTACCCACCTAGTCTAGGGGTAACTAAGGATATCATGTCTCCAGGCCCATAGGTAGAAAACATGGAGTTTCGAGAGTCAAATTTATCAGCAAAGCCCACAGGGTCCCTCCTATTCATTTTGATCACCACTCATCACCAACAACATAACATCATGCACTACATCGGTTTGGATCCTAGAAGACATTTCATATTTCTTCACGAGGTAACAAGTATGGTCTCATGGTAAGTGTCACTTTAATATCTGGAGCATTTGAGCATGTTGCAAAGAGTCCTTTATTGATTATGGAAAGTTTGCTTGGAAATTATACCTTTTGCCTAATTTCACCTCGGTGGTTGTCATTGTATCATAATGAGTTGGTCACCCTCAAGGAAATGGTTGTTATTGGGGGTTCCTTTATGGGTCATCGTACCATTCCCATTCATACTTGCCACTAATTTAAGTGTGTAAGGCTTATGATGTATTTGTGTTTTTAACCCTAATTTCTTAACCAATTCCTTTGAAATTAGGTTTGATTGAGATCCACTATCTATTAGTGTGTCTATCTTAGTGTGCCTCATGATGGCCCTGATGTGAAACAAGTTACTTCTACAATCAAGTCCTTCACCGATTTTACCTGTCATACCAACCAATGAGACCTTTGATTCATCACCTGAATTCAATCCCAAGTTTGTCAGTCGTGTTTTCGCTGCAACTGTTTGCCTCCCTTTATTTTCCTTGAACCACTTTGGTCTCTTCTCGGGATGCAATTGCCAACAACGGTCCTCATCATTCCCCTCTTTATTGCAATGCTTGCAAGAGGGCCTCTCTTCCTTTCTCGTCACTACATTTGACCTCTTGCCATGCCACTTCTTTTTGTCCTCTTTCCTTGAAGACGATTCCCCTGATATACCAACATCTATTTTCGTTGCTTCAATGTATGCCGCTTGAACAGAAACCTCATCAAGATTAGTTGGTCCAAACATGAATACAATATTTTGAATATGTGTAGGTAAACCTCCTATATACTTCATAAGAGTTTCTTGGGTATGTAAAGGAATGCCTAACATCAATGAAGCCATGTGTGTACTCTTGCACTGTTTGTCCTTTTCTTAGTTTTAAAGATTTTCATTCAATTAATGCTTTCTCTTTATAACCCAAAGGATAGAATTGCTTCCTAAGTGCAGAAATGAAACTTTTCCATGATGGAAATACATTACTCACTTGCTGCGTTCTGTTTTGCAACTTGCTTTTCCACCAGATGAGTGTTGTTCCTGCAAGTCTCAATGATGCCAACTTGATTTGTGTGGCCTCATCCTTGATCTATTGCACACTGCAATAGAACTCCATTTGTCTAACCCAATTTTCAAGTCTCTCTGCATTAACTTCACCATCATATATGGGTAATTCGAATTTAACATCAAGTTTTAATAAAGGCATTTTGTTCTTATGTTTATGAACATGTTTCTTTGCATTGGATTTAGAACTTGAACTTGAAGAAGAAGGAGAAGAAGGAGGTGATGATGGAGGTGAAGGAGGAATTTGAGGAGGATCCTCTCCTTCTTCAATTTTTCCCTTTGAAGGTTCACCTAGATTCATCCGCTTTCGTTCCAAGTAATCCTCATACAAGACCTTCATCATCTCCGACATGGCGAAGAAAGTTTTTCGAAACTCTTTCTCATCCCGAGAAAGTCCTTCTTCCGATGCCATCTTCTCGCTTTGAGTAGTTATCTTTCTCAATCCAATCAATGGATTCTCTTCAACAATCTCGCCTTCACCACAAAGTATCTTCTCCTTGTTTAACATGCAAAACTTAAATCCAAATGTCAACTAGCTTTGACTCCACTTGATCTGAAATGATCTTTTACACGACTATGGTTGAGTTATTAAGCATGTGTTGATTAACCAATTAGGAAGCTTAAAGAAAGAGGAAGAAGTATCGAAGAAATGTGACAGCCATATAAATATGTATAGAAATGAAATGAAGCATAAAACAACAACAAACCATAACACCAATGTGATAACGGAGTTTGGCAATCTCGCCTATGTCTTCGGGCCTTTGTCTCAGTGGGTGAGGCTTTCTTATTTCTTTTCAAATCTCAATAAGTACATCAAAGTAGTGCCAAAAGGTTATCAAACTGATCTATTCTTGTTCTACCAGATCTCTAGAACCCAATAGAAGAAATGATACTCAAATCGGATGACCGAAGCTCCCAGAAATGGCCCACAAAGGTGCGCTCCTCAACATCTTCCCTGCATAAAAATGGCTTTAGCTTGGAAAATATTCAGTATAAACCTACTTCAACTCTCCTCCTATTGCCTCAAGAAGGACTAGTTTATATAGATCTAAATTTGGTAACCATCTCCCAACTTCCCTCCTAAGATTTGGCCTAAAAAAGGGCCCAATATCCCCCTAAAAGGGCCAAAAATCTCAAAAACTGCCTATAAAATCAATAAAAATCCAATATATATAGTTCACAACCCACTTTATCCACATTATTTGGGTGCAACCCCTTCTGAGCGTGATCCTAGTCATATTAGACGTCCCCACGTGGCCAAGCACTAAATTGGGTGCGTTGGCCCCTCACTTCTCGACTCTCGGTTCTATGTAGTCACCATATGCCCCTGTTTGGAGCACCCATGCTCCAATTAGTTGGATAAGACCCTGAAATCAAGCCTAAGGTTAAGCACCTTGGTTGGGGGGCTAGCTTGATCGACTGGGTGCTAACCCATATAAATGCGCCAACACCTGTATCCATGTCATATGGTAGATATGTGCTGAGAAATGTGGGCTACATGCCACACACACAGCGTGTGAACACATATGGGACAGGTCAGCAGATGAGGTCACATGGCATGTTTTTTCGTCAGGGGGATGGGGCCTAGCCCTATCCCTTAACTCCGTCCATTTAATATATATTGCAACTTATATATTAACTAATCCATAAAACAATCAAGTACCAATGACGGGTGGGCTGGTATACCTGACCCTGCCAAGTCATTTGCCCGTGGAGGTTCATAGTTCGAATCCGCTGCTCTCCAACAATTTTTCCATAAACTTAAACCAATGAATGACCAACCACTGGGTGCCACGTGGCAGTGCATGTTTGGGCCACGTGGAACCTCCTTATTCGCTTAATTATGATGCCACGTGTCAAGTACTGAATGGTCCACTCTGCCACATCATATTTCGTGTCAACTAAACGTACCTTGCCACGTGTCGCAGTATGGACATGCCACGTCAGTTGTATGGGCGTACCACATGTCACCCTTGCAGTGGTGGCACATGTCACCTCCTGGTTGGTCCACCTATCCTATCCACGTCAACATCCGTATGCCCAGTCAGGCTTCCAACTGTGCTTGTCACGTCAGTTGTACGACAGTACGACGTATACAGTCAACTACCACATGGCACTTTACAGACTGTATAGTCAACATTTTTTTGCCTGTTTGGCAAAACGAACAGATCACCATAACTTGATCATATGACATCCGTTTGATCCCATTCAAGTTGCGTTGGGTTTGTATTGTCACGGCCTACACACAAGCCCATTTTGAAGCCATTCTGAGAAATTTGATTTTTAGGCCTTTCTGAGCCCTATCAAGCTCCTGGATCCGATTTTGGATCAACAGGGCACCTTGACACTCGTCCCATACCTAAATTTGGAAAAGTTTATAAGGTCTTTGAGTATTTGTTTAATTTGAAAAGGGGGGTTTGATGCACATGTTTGGGTGGTTCTCTTATGGTATGTGTCTTACTTGGCATGATTCATATGACTTGTGGACCCTTGGAGGGCATACTTGTTTGTCTTTGCAAGAGCTATTCGTGAAGGGACTATGCTCACATGAGACCACATTTATAATTTATACATAAGCTAGTTTAATACATTCTAGGGGTCAAAACTAGGACATTACATTACCTACCTCCTTAGAATAACATTGTCCTCAATGTTTCTTTCTCTACCAACAACAGTACCATGTCTCATTCATTCATACCATTGTATTGTAGGTAGCCACAAGGGAGTGGTGCCTTCTACTAACATGATGGTATATTGGTTGTGGTGGTTGTCCTTTCCCCTCGCTCCCAGACAAAAACAAAAATAATATCCCATTAGTAATACTCCATAGTGTCTGGACATAAATACCTCTCTTTACAAAAATAATATCCTACAATGGTTGAGAAAAGTGCTTTGCAACAAGTGCCTCCTATTGACATAATGGTTGATTAAGAGAAGTGGTCTCCGATAAGTACTTCTTGCTAACATAATGGTTTATTGGTTGCAGTGTGAGTATGCTTACTTCTCATCCTTCCCCCACCCTATCTAAAAATAATATCTTTCATTGGTAGTGGTCCACAATACCTCTTTCACACGCCTTTCTAAAAAATGACCATTACCAAGTTGGATACTCCTAACATCTATGCATCTTGGAATTATTTATATGACATAAATACCTCTCTATACCTTGCTTTCCCACATAGGCATGCTATGTGGATGTGTTTGATGTGGGTATCCATTTTCCATTAGTTTCACTCACTTCCTCTATGATCATTTGTCTACAAAAAAGTTGGAGCGTTAGATTTCGACAACAAGATTCCAACACATTGAAGTGTCGAACTGATATCAATGGTGGGAAGACAATGTGAACCTATATATGCATCATTAGTATGAGGAAATGAAATTTATATTGTTGGTGTTACCCACCCAGTCTAGGGGTAACTAAGGATATCATGTCTCGAGGCCCATAGGTAGCAAACATGGAGTGTCGAGAGTCAAATTGATCAACAAAGCCCACAAGATCCCTCCTATTCATGTTGATCACCACTCATCACCAACAACACAACATCATGCACTACATCAGTTTTTCTCCTAGAAGAGATTGAGTCTTTCTTCACGAGGTAGCAAGTGTGGTCTCATGGTAAGTGTCACTTTAATATCTGGAGCATTTGAGCATGTTTCAAAGAGTCCTTTATTGATTATGGAAAGTTTGCTTGGAAATTATACCTTTTGCCTAATTTCACCTCGGTGGTTGTCATTGTATCATAGTGAGTTGGTCACCCTCAAGGAAATGGTTGTTATTGGGGGTTCCTTGATGGGTCATCATACCATTCCCATTCATACTTTCCACTTTCCATGCTTCTTTCCCTCCGTTTCCTCATCTTTTGGGTTTTCAAGTTCATTGACCCCAAGAAGGGATTGTACCTCATTTCGTGGGAAGAAAGGGATAAAGGCCCATAGGTGTTGTAGATGGAAAAAGATAAAATCCAATCATATTTCTTCCAGATGCTTGCCCTAAAGTCTTGAGAGCAATACAACACTTATCCATAAAAATCAAGGACATTCTAAACACATAATTAATGAATGTCCTACATTTTGCGGTGTCTCTTACTTTCGATTGCATATGGTACTCTGTGTGTTTATAATTTCAAGTGGAATTGCAATAATCCTTACTTTCCACTGCAAGTGGTACTAAATATTCGAGCCATAATAAATTAAATGGAAAGGGCTTGGAAAAAGGTTGCATTGTAAACGAAGGTGAAACACACCCTCCACAAAGGCACCCATAAATGAGATAATACAAACCCTTTTATGTCAAGAACCACGTGCCTAAAGGTCTTATCCCAACCCACCTCATACTCACTACATGAATTATATGGGGTCTTCTTGGGAAACACTCCTTGACATGGGGACTAGCCTACCCAATAGGTGATCCACAAATATCTTTTACACGACTATGGTTGAGTTATTAAGCATGTGTTGATTAACCAATTAGGAATCTTAAAGAAAGAGGAAGAAGTATAGAATAAATGTGACATCCATATAAACATGTACAAAACTAAAATGAAGCATAAAACAAAAACAAACCATAACACCAATGTGATAACGGAGTTCGACAATCTCGCCTATGTCTCTGGGCCTTTGTCTCAGTGGGTGAGGCTTTCTTATTTCTGTTCAAAGCTCAATAAGTACATCAAAAAAATGCCAAAAGTTTACAAAAATGATCTGGTCTTGTTCTATGAGATCTCTAGAACCCAAAAAAAGAAACGACACTCAAATCGGATGACCAGAGCTCCCAGAAATGGCCCGCAAAGGTGCGCTCCTCAACAACTTCCCTGCATAAAAATGGCTTTGGCTTGGAAAATATTCAGCATAAAACTGCTCTGAATCTCCTCCCATGGCCTCAAGAAGGCTTGTCTTATATACATCTGAATTTGGTAACCATCTCCCAACTTCCCTCCCAAGATCTGGCCTAAAAAAGGGCTCAATATCCCCCCAAAAGGGCCAAAAATCTCCAAAACTGCCTATAAAATCAATAAAATCAATAAAATCCAATATGTATAGTTCATAACCCACTTTACCAACATTATTTGGGCACATCCGCTTCTGAGTGGGCTCTTGGTCATATAAGACATACCCATGTGGACATGCACTAAACTGGGCACGCTGGCCCCTCACTTCTCGGGTCTTGGTTCTATGTAGTGGCCATATGCCCCTGTTTGGAACACCCATGCGCCAATTAGTTGGATAAACCCCTGAAATAAAGCCTAAGGTTAAGCACCTTGGTTGGCGGGCTAGCTCGACTGACTGGGTGCTAACCCATATAAACGCGCCAACACCTGTATCCGAGTCATATGGTAGATATGTGTCGAGAACTGTGGGTTACATGCCACACACACTGCATGTGAACACATATGGGATAGGTCACCAGATGAGGTCAGATGAGGTCATATAACAATCAAGTACCAATGGCAGGCGGGCTAGTAGACCTGACCCTGCCAAGTCATTCACCCACAGAGGTTCATAGTTTGAATCTGCTGCTCTCCAACAATTTTTCCATAAACTTAAACCAACGAATGACCAACCACTGGGTGCCATCTGGCAACCCATGTCTGACCCACGTGGCACCTCCTTATTCTCTTAAATATGATGCCACATGTCAAGTACTGAATGGTCCACTCTGCCACATCATCTTCCCTGTCAATTGATCATACCCTGCCATGTGTCACAGTACAGACATGCCACATCAGCTGTACGGGCGTGCCACGTGTCACCCTTGCAGTGGTGACATGTGTCACCTCCCGATTGGTCCACCTGTCCTATCCACATCAGCATTCGTACACCCATTTGGCCTGCCAACTGTTCCTGCCACGTCATCTTTATGGACTATACAGTTATCTTCCACGTGGCACTATATGCACTGTACGGACTATACAATTGACATTTTTTTTACTTGTTTGGTAAAATGAACAGATCGCCATAACTTGAGCATACGATGTTCGTTTGAGCTCGTTCAAGTTGTGTTGGGTTTGTATCGTCGTGACCTACACACACATCTGTTTTGAAGCCATTCTGAGAAATTTGATTTTCAGGCCTTTCTGAGCCCTATCAAGCTCCTCGATCCAATTCTGGATTACACCTCCGCACTAAAGGACCTTTTGGTCCCCAAAAGGTTACTGACCAATCGTCAAGCTTGGGATAGGCCACCCGACTTGTTCTCTGTCTTTGAACTCTGTCTTGTGTACCTGTCTCATCAAGATCAACTGTAACACAATCATGACAACTGACAGCATATTGTTAGCCATTTGAACCTGTCACATATTACTGAAGCCACTATCATCCATGTAGACAACATTACTAATTATAGAATCAAAAATATGACTGCAAATGACCTGATATACTTGTAATATTTGCATGACATTAGCTTATCTTGAAGCAAACTGTGATTGATTTTCCATTCCACAATCATCTCTTGTTCTTGCTTAAGATCTATTACTTGATTTGAAACAATTATAGGTTTGTTGCTTGCTTGAACTTCCTTCTTTAATTGTTCCATAGTTTGAAGAGTTTTATTTTCCTTTACATTATGAGCATGAACCACATAATCTTGACCTGCTTTGGTTAATTGATATTGATTCTTTTCCCTGTAGAAGATTGCTTTACGATCATATACATATGGAATGCCTAAGACCATTCCACATTCACTTAATGGCACTACATCACATGTTACCTCATCCACATACTTAGATGAAATATAAAATTTTAATATGCTCTGCTTGGTTATGTGCATTTGATGATTGTTGCTTATCCATTTAAGTGTGTAAGGCTTATGATGTATTTGTGTTTTTAACCCCAATTGCTTAACCAATTCTTATGAAATTAGGTTTGATTGAGATCCACTATCTATCAGTGTGTCTATATTAGTGTGACTCATGATGACCCTGATGTGAAATAAGTTACTTCTACAATCAAGTCCTTCACCAATTTTACCTATCATACCAACCAATGAGACCTTTGATTCATCACCTGAATCCGATCCCAAGTTTGTCGGTCATGTTTTCATTGCAACTATTTGCCTCTCTTTCTTTTCCTTGAATCACTTTTGTCTCTTCTTGGGATGCAATTTCCAACAATGGTACTCATCATGCCCCTCTTTCTTGCAATGCTTGCAAGAGGGCCTCTCTTCCTTTCTTGTCACTGCATTTGACTTCTTACCATGCCACTTCCTTTTGTCCTCTTTCCTTGAAGACGATTCCCATGATACACCAACACCTGTTTTCATTGCTTCAATGTATCTCGCTTGAACATAAACCTCATCAAGATTAGTTGGTCCAAACATGAATACAATATTTCAAATATGTGCAGGTAAACCTCCTATATACTTCATAAGAGTTTCTTGGGTATGTAAAGGAATGTCTAACATCAATGCCATTTTTCGAAATCCATCTGTGTACTCTTGCACTGTTTGTCCTTTTCTTAGTTTTAAAGCTTGCCATTCAATTAATGATTTCTCTTTATAACCCAAAGGACATAATTGCTTCCTAAGTGCAGAAATGAAACTTTTCCATGATGGAAATACATTACCCACTTGTTGCGTTCTGTTTTGCAACTTTCTTTGCCACTAGATGAGTGTTGTGCCTACAAGTCTCAATGATGCTAACTTGATTTGTGTGCCCTCATCCTTGATCTGCTGCACACTGCAATAGACCTCCATCTGTCTGACCCAATTGCCAAGTCTCTCTGCATTAACTTCACCATCATATATGGGTAATTCTAATTTAACATCAAGTTTTAATAAAGACATTTTGTTCTTATGTTTATGAACATGTTTCTTTGCATTGGATTTAGAACTTGAAATTGAAGAAGAAGGAGAAGAAGGAGGTGATGATGGAGGTGAAGGAGGAATTTGAGGAGGATCCTCTCCTTCTTCAAATTTTCCCTTTGAAGGTTCACCCAGATTCGATCGCTTCCATTCCAAGTAATCCTCATACAAGACCTTCATCATCTCTGACACGACGAAGAAAGTTTTTCGAAACTCTTTCTCATCCTGAGAAAGTCCCTCTTCCGATGCCATCTTCTCGCTTTGAGTAGTTCTCTTTCTCAATCCAATCAATGGATTCTCTTCAACAAGATTGCCTTCACCACGAAGTAAATTTTCCTTGGTTAACATGCAAAACTCAAATACAAATGTCAACTAGCTCTGACACCACTTGATCTGAAATGATATTTTACATGACTATGGTTGAGTTATTAAGCATGTGTTGATTAAACAATTAGGAAGCTTAAATAAAGAGGAAGAAGTATAGAAGAAATGTGACGGCCATATAAATATGTACAAAACTAAAATGAAGCATTAAAATCCAACAAACCATAACACCAATGTGATAACGAAGTTCGACAATCTCGCCTACGTCTCCGGGCCTTTGTCTCAGTGGGTGAGGCTTTCATATTTATGTTCCAATCTCAATAAGTACATCACAATAGTGCCAAAAGGTTATAAAACTGATCTGGTCTTGTTCTACCAGATCTCTAGAACCCAACATAAGAAACGACACTCAAATCAGATGACCGGAGCTCCCAGAAATGACCCGCAAAGGTGCGCTCATCAACATCTTCCCTGCATAAAAATGGCTTTGGCTTGGAAAATATTCAACATAAACTTGCTCTGAATCTCCTCCCATGGCTTCAAGAAGGCCTATTTTATATAGATCTGAAGTTGGTAGCCATCTCCCAACTTCCCTTTCAAGATATGGCCTCAAAAAGGGCCCAATATCCCCCCAAAAGGGCCAAAAATCTCCAAAATTGCCTATAAAATTAATAAAAATCCAATATATATAGTTCATAACCCACTTTATCCACATTGTTCGGAAACAACCCCTTTTGAGTGGGATCTTGGTCATATTAGACGTCCCCACGTGGCCAGGCGCTATATTGGGCGCGCTGACCCCTCACTTCTCGGCTCTCGGTTCTATGTAGTGGCCATATGCCCCTGTTTGGAGCACCCATGCTCCAATTAGTTGGATAAGCCCCCGAATTAAAGCCTAAGGTTAAGCACCTTGGTCGACAGGCTAGCCTGACCGACCGGGTGCTAACCCATATAAACGCGTCAACACTTGTATCCGGGTCATATGGTAGATATGTGTCGGGAACCGTGGGCTACATGCCACACACAATATCTAAAATATTTATCTAATAGACGTGTCTCTCCCCTTCACCTAGCCTTGCTTTTATAATATTGATTTATGACCTAACCCTAATATCCAAAGTTATCAACAATTGAGATTAGATATCACCTCACTTGAGATCAATGGATAAGATTAATTTAATTCACTAATGCTAATAACTTTATCATTTCATTAAATTTAACTCAATTAATTATAGAAGCACTTTAATTTAAGAAATCCTTTAATTAAAGTAAATTACTAAGGTTGAAGGCTTTGGACGAATTCCACACGTCTAGACAATTTGACCAATGCGAAAGTAAATTTCTGATGCTACAAACATCAACATATGTATTAAATTTCAACATAAATATTTTTATAGCTTGAGCTTACCATGAAAAACCTGCCACATGGTCTATGTAAGAATATTTACATGGTACATGCCTAGCCATTCACTTGTAGGGCCTTGGACTTCAGCTCCACATCAGGAATCCATGCTAACATGTTTACAATGAATTTTTACATTATTGCAACATGGGACCATTATAACTCAACACAGATGGCCCGAATCTTGCTCACATGAGAACACATTTACATTTTATACATAATCTAGTTCAATACATTCTAGGGGTCAAAATTAGGAAATTACATTACCTACCTCCTTAGAATAATATTGTCCTCAATGTTTCTTTCTCTACCAACAACAATACCATGTCTCATTCATTCATACTAAGGTATTGTAGGTAGCCACAAGGGAGTGGTGCCTCCTACTAACATGATGGCTGATTGTTTGTGGTGATTGTCCGTTCCCCTCCCTCCATGAGAAAAACAAAAATAATCTCTCATTAGCAATACTCCACGGTTCCCGCACATACATAACTCTCTTTAAAAAAATTACTATCCTACAATGGTTGAGAGAAGTGCTCTGCAACAAGTGCCTCCTATTGACATAATGGTTGATTAAGAAAAGTGGTTTCTGGCAAGTGCCTCTTGCTAACATAATGGTTGGTTGGTTGTGGTAGGAGTATGCTTACTGCTCATCCTTCCCCCAACCTATATAAAAAAAATATCTTTCATTGGAAGTGGTCCATAATACCTCTTTCACATGCCTTTCTAAAAAATGACCATTACTAAGTTGGATACAACTAACATCTATGCATCTTGGAATTATTTATATGACATAAATACCTCTCTATACCTTGATTTCCCACATAGGAATGATATGGGGACACGTTTTTTATGGGTGTGTTGTTCCAGAGTTTGTGTTTTAAGGCTATAAAACACACCGTCTAGGCATCCAAATATGATAATGCTTTTAAAGCTAAGAAACAAAGAAAACCAGATCAAAATCAGTTTCTCAACTGTCTCTGTCTTTCTTCCCTTTGCTCTTGGATAGTTATATCGAGTTCTATCGCTGCCCACGACCTCTCTAACTCAGTTCGGATCGTTGCAGTTTGTAAGATAGTGTTAAACAGATTCAATGCTATGCTAGTTTGATCTTGCAAACTGGGTTCTATGTTTGGTTGTCTTCCGTTTGGTACTGTCATGGGTAATTGATTTTTATGTTTTCTATTGAAGAGTTTTTTGATAAGTTTGTTACTTCAGATGTTCAGGTCGAATATTAAATAAACAACTTTAAAACTTGAAACAG
>ML795851.1:299327-310025 GCA_009831015.1 Picea engelmannii
ATAAACCTGCTCTGAATCTCCTCCCATGGCCTCAAGAAGGCCTGGTTTTTATAGATCTGAAGTTGGTAACCATCTCCCAACTTCCCTCCCAAGATCTGGCCTAAAAAAGGACCCAATATCCCCCAAAAAGGGCCAAAAATCTCCAAAACTGCCTATAAAATCAATACAAATCCAATATATATAGTTCATAACCCACTTTATCCACATTATTTGGGCACAACCCCTTCTGAGTGGGCTCCTGGTCATATTAGACATCCCCACATGGCCAGGCGCTAAACTGGGCGCGCTGGCCCCTCACTTCTTGACTCTCGGTTCTATGTAGTGGCCATATGCCCATGTTTGGAACACCCATGCGTTAATTAGTTGGATAAGCCCCTGAAATAAAGCCTAAGGTTAAGCACCTTGGTCGGTGGGCTAGCCCGACCGACCGGGTGCTAACCCATATAAATGCGCCAACACCTATATCCGAGTCATATGGTAGATATGTGTTGAGAACAGTGGGCTACATGCCACACACATTGCGCGCAGACACATATGTGGCAGGTTACATGGCATGTTTTTCCATCAGGGGGCTGGGGCCTAGCCCCAACCCTCAAATCCGTCCATTTAATATATATTGCAACTTATATATTAACTAATCCATATAACAATCAAGTACCAATGGTGGGCGGGCTGGTAGACCCGACCCCGCCGAGTCATTCGCCCATGGGGGTTCATAGTTTGAAACCGCTGCTCTCCAACAATTTTTCCATAAACTTAAACCAACGAATGACTAACCACTGGGTGCCACATTTCAACCCATGTCTGGGCCACGTGACACCTCCTTATTTGCTTAAATTTGATGCCACATGTCAAGGACTGAATGGTCCACTCTGCCACATCATTTGCCCTGTCAATTGATCGTACCCTGCAATGTGTCACAGTACGCACATTCCACGTCAGCTATACAGGCATGCCACGTGTCACCCTTGTAGTGGTGACACGTGTAACCGCCCGGTTGGTCCACCTGTCCTATCCACATCAGCATCCGTACGGCTAGTTAACCTGCCAACTATTTGTGCCATGTCATCTTTATGGCCTGTAAAGTTATCTGCCACGTGGCACTGTACATAATGTACGGACTATATAGTTGGCATTTTTTTGCCTGATTGGAAAAATGAACAAATTGACATAACTTGATCATACACCATCTGTTTGAGCATGTTCAAGTTGTGTTGGGTTCGTATCGTCGGGACCTACGCACAAATCTATTTTGAAGCCATTCTGAGAAATTTGATTTTCAGGCCTTTCTGAGCCCTATCAAGCTCTTGGATCCGATTCTGGATCACACCTCTGCAATAAAGGGCCTTTTGGTCCCCAAAAGGTTACTGACCGGTCATCAAGCTCGGGATTGGCCAAGACCGGTTACCAACCATTGAGACCTTTGATTCATCACCTGAATCTGATCCCAATTCTATCGGTCATGTTGTCGTTGCAACTGTTTTCCTCCCTTTCTTTTCCTTGAACCACTTTGGTCTCTTCTTGGGATGCAATTTCCAACAACGGTCCTCATCATGCCCCTCTTTCTTGCAATGCTTGCAAGAGGGCCTCTCTTCCTTTCTCGTCACTGCATTTGACTTCTTGCCATGCCACTTCCTTTTGTCCTCTTTCCTTGAAGACGATTCCCGTGATACACCAACACTTGTTTTCGCTACTTCAATGTATGTCGCTTGAACATAAACCTCATCAAGATTAGTTGGTCCAAACATGAATACAATATTTCGAATATGTGCAGGTAAACCTCCTATATACTTCATAAGCGTTTCTTGGGTATGTAAAGGAATGTTTAACATCAATGCCATTTTTCAAAAGCCATCTGTGTACTCTTGCACTGTCTGTCCTTTTCTTAGTTTTAAATCTTGCCATTCAATTAATGCTTTCTCTTTATAACCCAAAGGATAGAATTACTTCATAAGTGCAGAAATGAAACTTTTCCATGATGGAAATACATTACCCACTTGTTGCGTTCCGTTTTGCAAATTGCTTTTCCACTAGATGAGTGTTGTGCCTGCAAGTCTCAATGATACCAACTTGATTTGTGTGGCCTCATCCTTGATCTGCTGCACATTGCAATAGACCGCCATATGTTTGACCCAATTTTCAAGTCTCTTTGAATTAACTTCACCATCATATATGGGTAGTTCGAATTTAACATCAAGTTTTAATAAAGGCATTTCGTTCTTATGTTTATGAACTTGTTTCTTTGCATTGGATTTAGAACTTGAACTTGAAGAAGAAGGAGAAGAAGGAGGTGATGATGGAGGTGAAGGAGGAATTTGAGGAGGATCCTCTCCTTCTTCACTTTTTCCCTTTGAAGGTTCACCCATATTCGACCGCTTCCATTCCAAGTAATCCTCATACAAGACCTTCATCATCTCCGACATGGCGAAGAAAGTTTTTCGAAACTCTTTCTCATCCTGAGAAAGTCCCTCTTCCGATGCCATCTTCTCGCTTTGAGTAGTTCTCTTTCTCAATCCAATCAATGGATTCTCTTCAACAAGCTCACCTTCACCACGAAATAGATTTTCCTTGGTTAACATGCAAAACTCAAATCCGAATGTCAACTAGCTCTCACACCACTTGATCCGAAATGATCTTTTACATGACTATGGTTGAGTTATTAAGCATGTGTTGATTAACCAATTAGGAAGCTTAAAGAAAGAGGAAGAAGTATAGAAGAAATGTGACAGCCATATAAATATGTACATAAATGAAATGAATCATAAAACAACAACAAACCATAACACCAATGTGATAACGGAGTTCAACAATCTCGCCTACATCTCCGAGCCTTTGTCTCAGTGTGTGAGGCTTTCTTATTTTTGTTCAAAGCTCAATAAGTACATCACAATAGTACTAAAAGGTTATAAAATGGATATGGTCTTGTTCTCCTAGATCAATAGAACCCAACAGAAGAAACAACACTAAAATCGGATGATCAGAGCTCCCAGAAATGGCCCGCAAATGTGCGCTCCTCAACATCTTTCCTGCATAAAAATGGATTTGGCTTGGAAAATATTCAGCATAAACCTGCTCTGAATCTCCTCCCATGGCCTCAAGAAGGCTTGGTTTATATAGATATGAAGTTGGTAACCAACTCCCAACTTCCCTCCCAATATCTGGCCTCAAAAAGGGCCAAAAGTCTCCAAACTGCTTATAAAATCAATAAAAATCCAATATATATAGTTCATAACCCACTTTATCCACATTATTTGGGCACAACCCCTTCTGAGCAGGCTCCTGGTATTATTAGATGTCCCCACGTGGCCAGATGCTAAATTGGGCACACTGGCCCCTCACTTCTTGGCTCTCGGTTCTATGTAGTGGCCATATGCCCCTGTTTGGAGCACCCACGCTCCAATTAGTTGGATAAGCCCTTGAAATAAAGCCTAAGGTTAAGCACCTTGGTCGGCGGGCTAGCTCTACTGATCGGGTGGTAACCCATATAAACGTGCCAACACCTGTATCCGAGTCATATGGTAGATATGTGCCGAGAACTGTGGGCTACATGCCACACACACCGCGTGTGAACACATATGGGACAGGTCACCAGATGAGGTCACATGACATGTTTTTCCATCCGGGGATGGGGCCTAGCCCTAGCCCTTAACTCCGTCCATTTAATATATATTGCAACTTATATATTAACTAATCCATATAACAATCAAGTACCAATGGTGGGCGGGCTAGTAGACCCGACCCTGCCAAGTCATTTTCCCTCGGAGGTTCATAGTTCGAATCTGCTGCTCTCCAACAATTTTTCCATAAAATTAAACCAACGAATGACCAACCATTGGGTTCCATGTGGCAGCCCATGTATGGGCCACATGGCACCTCCTTATTCTCTTAAATATGATGCCACATGTCAAGTACTGAATGGTCCACTCTACCACATCATATTCTTTGTCAACTGACCGTACCCTGCCATGTGTCACAATACAAACATGCCACGTCAGTTGTACGGGTGTGCCACATGTCACCCTTGTAGTGGTGACACATGTCACCTCCCGGTTTGTCCACCTGTTCTATCCACTTCAGCATCAATTTGTCTAGTTAACCTGCCAACTGTGCCTGCCACATCAACTGTACGACCGTATGACCTGTACAGTCAACTGCCACGTGGCACTGTACGGACTGTACAATCAACATTTTTTTGCCTGTTTGGGAAAATGAACATATCTCCATAACTTGAGCATATGACGTCCATTTGAGCCAGTTCAAGTTGCGTTGAGTTCGTATCATCGAGGCCTATGCCCAAGCCCATTTTGAAGCCATTATGAGAACTTTGATTTTTAGGCCTTTCTGAGCCCTATCAAGCTCCTGGATTCGATTATGGATCAATAGAGCACCTTGACACTCGTCCCATACCTAAATTTGGAAAAGTTTATAAGGTCTTTGAGTATTTGTTTAATTTGAAAAGGGGGGTTTGATGCACATGTTTGGGTGGTTCTCCTATGATATGTGTCTTACTTGGCATGATTCATATGACTTGTGGGCCCTTGGAGGGCATACTTGTTTTTCTTTGCAGGAGATATTCGTGAAGGGATTATGCTCACATGAGAACACATTTACAGTTTATACATAAGCTAGTTTAATACATTCTAGGGGTCAAAAATAGGGCATTACATGACCTACCTCCTTAGAATAACATTGTCCTCAATGTTTCTTTCTCTACCAACAACAATACCATGTCTCGTTCATTCATACCATTGTATTGTAGGTAGCCACAAGGGAGTGGTGCCTCCCACTAACATGATGGTCTATTGGTTGTGGTGCTTGTCCTTCCCCCTCCCTCCCAATCAAAAATAAAAATAATATCCCATTAGCAATACTCCACAATGTTTGGACATAAATACCTCTCTTTACAAAAAATAATATCCTACAATGGTTGAGAAAAGTGCTCTACAACAATTGCCTCCTATTGACATAATGGTTGATTAAGAGAAGTGGTCTCCGATAAGTACCTCTTGCTAACATAATGGTTTATTGGTTGTGGTGTGAGTATGCTTACTGCTCATCCTTCCCCCACCCTATCTAAAAATAATATCTTTCACTGGCAGTGGTCCACAATACCTCTTTCACACGCCTTTCTAAAAAATGACCATTACCAAGTTGGATACTCCTAACATCTATGCATCTTGGAATTATTTATATGACATAAATACCTCTCTATACCTTGCTTTCCCACATAGGCATTCTATGGGGATGTGTTTGATGTGGGTGTCCATTTTCCATTAGTTTCACTCACTTTCTCTATGATCATTTCTCTACAAAAATTTTGGAGCGTTAGCTTTCAAAAACAAGAGTCCAACACATTGAAGTGTTGAACTAATATCAATGGCGGGAAGACAATATGAATATATGCATCATTGGTATGACGAATGAACTTTTTATTTTTGGTGTTACCCCCTAGCCTAGGGGTAACTAAGGAGATCATGTCTCAAGACCCACAAGTAGCATATATGGAGTGTCGAGAGTCAAATTGACCAACATAGCCTGCAGGGTCCCTCCTATTCATGTTGATCACCACTCATCACCAACACCAGAGCAACATCCAATACATGGGTTTGGATCCGAGAAGACATCAAGTATTTCTTCATGAGATAAGAAGTTTGTTCTCATGGTAAGTGTCACTTTAATATCTGGAGCATTTGAGTATGTTGCGAAGAGTCCTTTCTTGATTATGGAACGTTTTCTTGGAAATTATACATTTTGCCTAATTTCACCTTGGTGGATGTCATTGCATCTTAGTAAGTTGGTCACCCTTGAGGAAGGGGTTTCTACTGTGGGTTCCTTGAAGGGTCATTGTACCATTCCCATTCATAATTACCACTTTCCACACTTCTTCCCCTCTATTTCCTCATCTTTTGGGTTTTCAAGTTCATTTACCCCAAGAAGGGATTGTACCTCATTTTGTGGGAAGAAGGGGCTAAAGGCCCATAGGTGTTGTAGCTGGAAAAAGATAAAAGCAAATAATTATCCTTCCATATTCTTGCCCTAAGGTCCCGAGAGAAATAAACAACTTCTCCATAAAAATCAAGGACCTTCTAAACACATAACTATTGAATGCCCTACTTGTTGAGGAAATGCATTTTGCGGTGTCTCTTACTTTCCATTGCATATGGAACTTTGTGTGTTTCTAGTTTTAAGTGGCATTGTAGTACTCCTTACTTTCCATTACACATAGTACTCAATGTTCGAACCATAATAAATTAAATGGAAAGGGCTTGGAAAAATATTGCATTTTAAATGAAGGTGCAACACACCCTCCAAATGGGCTAGGACTATTGTAACTGTTTAAAAAGGAAAATAAGTAACACACAACTCCAAGTACTAGGGTTCTGACTCCCTTTCATATGACATTGTTATTTGCTTAGTAATTTACTCGTGTCTCTATGAATGATGTTATATGCTTGTTAATTTGATTGCTCTCATGTTATGATTATGGAAATACGAAGAATGGTACTCCTATTTGAACGAAAATTTTTATATATTTTTTGAGCCAAATAGTTGAAATCAAAGGGAATTTAATGAAGAGTTGCAGATAATGGTTGTTGAGCTTTGTGCGTTTTACTTTCCAACCATTATCTCTGTGTTTGGGACATACATATCTCAAATTCTTCTGTTCTATAGCTCACGAATTTAGTTTTTTTCAACTCTCATATGCAAAAGAGTTGCATTGTCCTCCATGGGTTTGTTTATTCATTTGGGTTTGAGAGTCCACGAACTCATGCATAATATTCGGTGTTCAAGGTATAAAAGAAAGTTTTTGATTGACTCGGATTTGGGGTTTAATTGATTGAATGGTTATGGGTTTCAACTACCTCTTGTTGCACCTTACATGACTCTAGTTTTCATATGCAGTGTTCGGTAATATCAGTCCTTTACCCATTTCTCTTCAGCTGTCTATTATTCAAACTTGGACTTACAACCCAGGGGTCTAGTCTCTTCATTGTGGTTTCATGCGAGCTATGGGTTATTGATTTTACAAATGGAGAGACCCCACAAACTAATACACAACACCCATGAATGGTAGTTTGATTGCGAACTGGGTTTGTAATTCTTCCATGCGATCCCAACCAAGTTTTAAAATAAATTTTGGTTTAAAACCCTCGACATCTCTAAGTTTATTTTGTCATGTATGTGATGCATATTTGGATTTATGGCTTGGATTTATGTATGTTGTTACAAATTGAAGCTGCCAGTTCGAATTTGGATTTATTGATTGAATAATCCAGTTGGTGAAGGCCAAACTGAGGTTTTATGATAATGTTGGCATTTGAAACTTTTGATAAGAAGTCAATATATGATGAAGTTGGTCTCTGCTAGGATTGATGTTTGATGGTTTGTACTGTGGAAAAATTTCAAAATTTCAAAATTAATTGTAGAAATGATAACATTGTGTAATTGAGGAAAATCGTGAAAAGTCATGTAAAGGTCTTGAAGATAATCATGATTGTTGGGCATGGTATGATGAACAAAATATTATAAATATTTTAGATAAAACCTAGGCTAGCAACGGAATTATTGTTGAAATATTTTCAAGTTATGAGTTGAATGAAGGATTTGGCAATGACATAAGGAATTATGATTGGATTTTTGTTTAAGCACCCTGATTATATGTGGTTATAATTCTTCTTGTCATGAATGGTTGAAAATATAATATGATCATAAAATTTGTAATTAATGAATGTCCATTTACATTCCTTGTCATAAATAACACTTTTCGCTGATTATAGTCCTAGCCCATTTTCCCAAGTTCCCTTTTTATTCCCATTATTTAATTATAATTGTGTAAAGTATTGAATTGCATAATTGAATTGATCATGAGAGAAGTATTTAACTTGTTCAGGGTTAACTCTCCTTTATAGTTGAGATAATGAGTTTTAAATTGGGTGCACTTGATCATAATGAGTTAAGGAAGCTGACCATGGTAGCTAACAATCAGTTTTTCATTCCTGTCATACTTACCATTTTACGCTCATTGCAAATCCTGTCATTTAATCCCAAAACCCTTTTCAAATCCCTGTTCTAAGTGATTTCTAGCTTTGAGAGAATGAATTGCATGATGATTGCTTGCATATGTATTGTTTTTTTTAACATAAACAATTGAGAATTTATATTAAAAAAGAGGTTTTTGCTGTTGCACATTACAAAAAATAGAGTATTGGGTTCTTTGGACTATGCTTGGAAAGATATCTGACTGATACATTATAATTGAGATAGTGAAACTGGTCTAGTAGGAGCTACTAATTTTCCATGTAAAAATGGTTAAATATGAGGAAAAAATTAACAAAAAATTACAAGCCATCAAAAAACATGTCTAAAGGTTGTGAGAAGCTTCTGCATCATCCTGGAAAATAACTGGATTTTCTTCTGGCTGTTGGCTTCCTTCTCTTGGGTTGTGTTAGCGATAAAAAAGCACTAGTATTTTTATCATTTTTTCCATCACTCTTCAAATGATTTATCTTTCCTTAGTTTATTTCTAGTGTCTTGACCTCCATCTTTTCCATCAAGCTCCCGATCGATTGTGATTGCTCCCGACTCTTGTGAATTTGTCCATCACTTGCATTCCAAAAGTTAAAAAATAAACTACTATTCTTGCCTAAAAACCCTAGTTTTATGTTTTCAAATAAAAATTGTGTTTTTATTTGTAAATATTAACAAAACAAAGTGTTGTGTACGCAAGTGACCTAAAGCCTACGACTAGACTTCAGTTGTATATTCATATGCCTATCAACTGTATGGCCTTCTCTAAAATTGGGTGTCTTACAAATTTCAACGCAATGAGTCATTCCATGAGTTAATTCACATATCGACACACAAGGAATAATCCAAAGCGCCAAGTCTTCTTCTCTCCATCTGTCAGCAGTTCTTATGATACCTCTCAGCAAAATAAAGACAGGTCAGGTGCAACATGCAAATAGTCAAACACCTGATTTGCGGGCAGATGATTTGTGTGCAAATGTTTTGGGAGTCGATCAGAATCAGGGCATTGAGGCAAGCCATAGGTATTATGGAAATTTACAGACTCCTGGTTATCCTCATCATCGAAGGCTAAAATCTGATTGGTGGCGCGAGCATAGAAATTTCTATTGGCTAAATTGAACAACTCACAGGGTATCTGGTTCATGGAATGGTCGAGTGGAGGCGGGCTAAGCATGTATATTTGAGAAAAGAGTGAAGAAGGCATTCGAGGAAGATGTCAATGGTTCCTGGGTTCGGGCATTTGCTGGGGAATTACGTTTCTTCTTCATGTCCACGTTCTATAGCCTTCTTATCGAGGGGAGTCACCACCAAACGTTTGGAAAGCCCACGATCTTCTCAGCGAGATAACTCATGCATCAACTTTCAAGAAGAGAACCTGGGCTTCTCCTTCATTGGTTGGTTGTCAAGATGCAGAGAATACAGTTCTCTCTTCTGTCAATCCTTTTGGTCGCAACAGTTGCTTCGTCTCATCAGCGCACTTCTTAAGGTGACGCACTGCAGTCCTGGCGCAATGCAACAAGGTACAGAAGCCATACAGTACAATGGGAGTCTCAGAGCGCCACGATCAGCTTCAAGAATGATTCAGAATATTTGACAGAGGGACCCCCTCAACAAGCCGATTATCTCCCACAAGGTCTCCCTGGGCAGCCCACTGGCTTCAAATTCTGACAGTACTCTGGATATGTAACAGTTAATGCCAAGGCAGGCAGAGCACTTTTCTACTATTTCACCGAGGTCACTCAAAATCCCTCCAAGAAGCCGTGCAACATTAACTTTTCTATGAAAGAAAATCTGTTGTCTTGGCAGGTTTCCAGGGTTTGAGGGAAGATTTTGGATGAGTTGTCTTGAAGTCTACCACAGGGAAATTTCAAACTGATGTTGGTAAGGCCTGGGTTGCTGAAATACTTGCCAGGGGAAGTAAATGACTAGATCTTGCATATACAAAGCAGACTATTGAAAAGGGGCCTTTTCGGTGGATAAGGCATTCAAAACTCAATACTCTTAATCACCGAAAGCCTGTAACTGCCAGAATGAGTGAATTTTTGCCCAGATCAGAAATTTTTGAGTCCTAATAGTTTGAATCCTTTTCAAATGAATGATGAATGAATTATCAGGTCAGATCAAATGATTATTCTTGATAGATAAGGAAAAGAAGAAGAGTTTCAATCAGTTTTGGTGCCTTTTTCAATGGCAGAATTTCAGGGATTTTTAGCCACACATCATCAGCTTGAATTTATCTTTAGGAGAACAGGTTGAAGAAGCCTTGGAAGGCTAATCTTCACGTCATCAACAGTCAACAGATTTTAAGGACCAACTCATAGAGATTATCCTCCTTTTTGGGTGTTATCCCTATCTTTTTGTAAATGTAATTTGACTTTCTATTTTTAGTATAACAGATCCAGTTTTCTAGGATCTGTAAACTGTATGTAAAGGCTATAAAGCCAGGAACATTTGAAGAGGAAAGGGTTCAATTTTGAGTGCTATGATGCTGCCACTGTAATGAAAAGACCTATTCTTATTTTTTTTTAAATTGCAAGCTTCCTTCAGTTCTGTGTCAGATTTTCTCCTCTGTTCTTTTATATCTTATGAGTGGAAGTCCTTTGTTGATGCTCATTCAATTTGCAGTGACTGTCATCTCACTGATTAATTGTCTTAGTTGATAATCATAAG
>ML795851.1:332467-374506 GCA_009831015.1 Picea engelmannii
CCAAAAGGCATGACCAAAAATTCATAATGGCCTTCATGAGTTCGAAATGTTGTTTTTGGGATATCTTCTTCCTTCATTCTAATCTGATGATACCCTGAACGAAGATCTAACTTTGTGAAATAGATTGCGCCATGTAGTTCATCTAACAATTCATCAATGACGGGAATGGGAAAATGATCTTTAATAGTGATCTTGTTGAGCTCTTTATAATCTGGACACATACGCCATGATCCATCTTTCTTGAATACCATTACCACTGGTGCAGAGTAAGAACTTTGGCTAGGTCTAATAATGCCATCCTCTAACATTTCTTCAACCATGCACTCATTTTCACTCTTCTAGGCATAAGGGTATCTGTATGGCTTGATGTTAGGAGGAGCACTCCCAAGAATTAGGTGAATATCATGATCATGATTTCGAGTGGGTGGAAGACCTTTAGGAATATCTTCAAATACTTTGGAATGCTTATCAATGATCCCTTGGAGATCTAGAGGAATATATGGCTTAAATGTTTGAACATCTAGTGAGCATAGTTGTGCAATAACACCTTGATGCCCCTTTTTCAATAATTTTTTCATGCCATTAGAGCTTATCACCTTATCGGGTTTCCTTGTGATACCTCTTAACTCAATTTCTTTTCCTTCCAATGAAAATTTCATGAAAAGTTCTTGAAAATTAAAAGCCAGTGTTCCTAATGATTGTAACCATTGGATTCCTAGTACAACATCAACACCACCCAAGGATATAGAAATCATTGGACTATTCATTACATATTCCCCCATAGTAAGATTGATCTTATTGCATTTTACTGAGCAATTGATAGTTCCTCCATCTGCAATCTTTACTTGAAACTCTGGTGCTGGATATACAAAACAATTGAGAGTTTTGGCTAACTTATAGTGAATGAAATTATGAGTACTGCCAGAATCAATTAGGACTATTACCTTTTTTATTTTTGATATATCCTTCGATCTTGAGGGTTTGAGGAGTGCTAATTCCAGCCAATGCATTACACGATATCATGGGAGTCAACTCTTCATATGAATTTGCTTCTACGTTTTCATCTTGAGATGGTTCTTGTTCTTGTTCTTGTTCTTGTTCTTCTTCCTCTTCACAATCTATGTAGAATAATTTATTCTCACCACACTTATGTCCCTTACTGTACTTGTTGTCACAATTAAAGCATAAACCTTTTTCTTTTTTTCCTCCAATTGTTGACGTGTCAACCTTGTAGGTTGAGGTGTTTTAGAAGAAGAAGCATTATTCTCTCTATAGATGTTAGGATTGGTCCTTTTAGTAGCCATAGACATATTTTTACTTTCAACATTTCTTACCACCCTAAATGCATTCTCCAATGATTTGGGTTCCCAAAGGTGAACCTCATGTTGAATGTTATCTCTTAAAGTTCCTATGAATACATCAATCAAGTGCTCATCTAGAATATCTGTTACCTTTATATTCAATCTTTGGAAGTTCTCAATGTGTTCTGTAACTAAACCCTTTTGCTTGAGATTTATCAATTGGCTAAAGAAGGCATTGCTCCTTGTATCCTCATAGTGTGCTGTCATTTCTTCCGTGAAAATTGTCCAAGTGACGAGTGATTTGTGAGAACAAAGCCATTGATACCATACAAATTGATTGGGTTCTAAATATAAAGAAACAATTCGTACCTTTTGTGTATGTGGCACATTATGTAGATCAAATAATTGCTCCATCTGAAGTATTCATGTGATAGGGTCCTTGCCATCAAACTTCCTCATATCGATCTTAGGAACGTGGTTGGTATTCAACCCAAAGTTGGAGTTTCTCCATTCTTGATTCAACTTCCTTGTGTCCTCATCATGAACTTCATGGGATAAATTTTCACTTTCAGGTGTCCTCTCTATTACAAAATTTTTCAATCCTTCCATGATCTCCTCTTTTAAACCATCCATCTTTGCCTCCAACTTAGCTTCCATCTCTTGTACTTCATCTTTTGTTACTATATTATTATGTAAATCATTTATGTCCCTACGCATTTCGTCACCTTCATCAAGAGTCCAAGTAGGATTTTCTGGAGGCTTATTTGGTGTAGAAGTTCCCTTTTTTGGTGGCATGTTGGCCAAGTATCACTTTAAACCTTGATTTTGAGGTGGTTCGTCTAGACAATATTCCTTTTATTGTATCTCCAAAATTTCAGCCCTTATGAGTATGGAATTTTCTTTTTTGTATGTCTCTGATATTTCTTCTTTGCAATGCCACAACTATGATCAAAATTGGATGTGCCAAGTGGAAGTTACGGTAACATCCCCACAACTTGTTGATTTTTTTCCTTTTCAAGAGATCTCACTTGTATAGCATGCCCTGCACAAAATAATTGATATTAAATTCTGAAACTTTTACCAGAACTACTACGGTCTGTCCACTATCCAATGCAACTAGTCTCACTCAATTTGGATATTCTAGGAAGAAGTTATGATTGTTTTACCTGGAACACCTGCTTGAGACTAGTCAAATACCCTATCTTCCACAGGGTGTATCTACAAATGTAAGATGACCTAGAAGCTGAAATTGTTACCAAAGATACCTTACTAATTTATGTGAATATCCTCTGGATTTCAGGGTCTAAAACGTTACATAAAATTTTTTATAGCGAAAATTCCACAATGACTCAATTCAAGATGATTCCAGAACCCTATCTTAGAAAGGTTGTATCTCTGAAAGTATAAGGCCTCAGGAGCTTAAATTTTAACCCAACATACCTTGATACGTCTACTAAATATCCTCCAAGCCATTCCTTCTGAATCATTGTAGAAGTAAAAATTCTAAGGTGTCTCAGATGTAGCAGCGAAACCCCAAGACCTTGAGCTCTGATACCATATGTTAGGAACCAAATATCAATATAGCATAGAAAAACCTCAGAATAAGTACTCAATGCCTTGAAAAAGAGAGAAATTCAGATAATAAGCCTCTTCGAGGGGGAAATCTCCTTATGCCCACATAAATGTTCAATTACAAGATGATTCCAAATGAAAATGTCTCCTTGGTATATATAGGAGACTAGGAGGTATAATTACAACTAATGGACTAAAGCCAACATAAATAAAATAACATTACTAATGTAATATGCCCCAATTAAGGGGTAATGCACCACTATTTAGGGCTTAACATTCTTTTTCGCAGATATGCTGATGGGTTGTTGTTAAGATGTATAGATTATAAAGCAACCCAACAAGTTTTGAATGAATTTCATGGATCAACATATTCTAACCTCCATATTGGAGGCCATTTTGTAGTGAAATCTACAACTTTCAAGATCATCAAGGATGGTTATTTTTTCCCCTTGATGTTTCAAGGTTATTTCTAGTTTGTGCAGGCTTGTGAAAAATATCAAAAAATTTCTGGTAGGGAACAATTTTCTGCTATGCCTTTACAACCAATTTTACTTGATTTCCCATTTGCTAAATGGGGATTAGACTTTATCGACCTTATTAACCCCCCCCATCTTCTACAGGGCATGTATTTTTTCCGACAACAACGAACTACTTTACCAAGTGGACCGAAGCTGTCCCTCTTAAGAATGCACATGATGAGTAGGTTATTAACTTCTTAGAATCTAATATATTTTCTTGCTTTGGTCATCCGCTCAAAATAATTTCGGACAATGGATCAACATTTATTTCGGCAAATTTTACTCAGTTTCTGAGAAAATTAGGAGTCAAACACTTCACCTCATCCACCTATTACCCCTAGGGAAATGGGAAAGTCGAGTCCACTAACAAGAACCTAATCAAGATTCTGAAAATGATTATTGACAATAATCCCCACCAATGGAATACTCTCCTCACATATACATAATGGGATGATCGCACAACCACCCAAAATATCACTGGCCACACTCCTTTCCAACTTTTATATGGCCAAAAAGTTGTTATGCCTATTGAGCTTGAACTAACATCCCTCTGTTTATCAATGTAGGATGAAGAATTGAATTATACTGATATTTCCCAGAGGATGAATGCTCTGCTAGCCTTAGAAGAACAAAGGAATCATGCATTGGAAAATCTAAAAACAATACAACAGACAGTCAATAAATACTTTGATAAGCATGCCAAATCTGTCAAGTTTAAAGTAAATGACAAAGTCTTTCTTTGGGACTCCGCACATGCTGATAAAGGAAAGCACTCCAAATTCCAAAAACTTTGGCTAGGTCATTACAAGATCTCTCTAGTAGTTAGAAATAATACTTACATGTTAAAGGACTTTGAAGATCGATTATTCTCTTTTACGACTAATGGCTCGCATTTGAAACATTATGTTGAGCCTAGCTAACTGTTACATTTTTTGAATCAATGTTTGATGTAAATATCAGTTTAGGTTGCATAGTTGCTTTGTTTTTCCACACTTTATATCAATTATGTTGCTTCACTTCCAGTTTTTCTTGAGTTTTGATTGCAACTTTATTTTTCATTTCACTACAATTTCATTTCGTTGTTGCTTAACCCTCAATTTTGTGGACTTTGTTTCAACCTAATTTAGACGAGTTTGTAGAGACACCATTTTTCCTTTCTCACAAAAGTATTCTTGAGTACTGATATGTAGCTGGAACATAAAGAAAGACAATCACTTGTGGTCAACAACCTTGTATCGTGTTGCATCTACGATCACTTTGCTTAAACTTGAGTTTTCAATATATTCCTCTCTCATCATTCTCTTTTCTACCCTCTCCCACCCCAATTTGAAGAGCATACCAAAGAAAAAAGAAAAATTTTGAGTACATAAACAAAATCTTCCCTGTCTGCAAAAACCAAAGAGCTAGGTTCAAGCCAATACTATATTTCCTTCCATGTGGAGTTGCCATTGTTGACTCTTAAAATCATCATGAAATCACCGACCTGCAAAGAATTGCAAGGCGCATACATCTTGAAAAATATATATATATATATATATATATATATATATATATATATATATATATATATATATATATATATATATATATATATATACTAAGTCAACTAATAAGTGACACCCCTTATGGTGTTGTTTTAAAAAGAAATTTCAAAGAGGAGCCCCTTAAAAATGCTTGGGAATTGATGTGATTGGAAGGCATGCATTTTATTGATACATATGAGCTTGGTATTTTCTTCTCAGTACAAGTGATTGATAATAGTTTGCATCAAAAGACTATTAAAATTCCCAATGCAATTCTAATTTTGAGAATTAATGTTGTGCATAATCGCCATCATAAAAAGATTCACAATTGCTATATTCGCAGGTTCATGGTTTCAAATAGAAAAAGGGGGTCATCATATTTCTTACTAAGTGTTATGCCATTTTATACATGCTTATGAAAAGTTTTATTTCGCAACTCCTTGATAAACACGATGCAATTTATTTGAAAAGGGGCGTTCAATTTACATATGCATATAGTACGTCAATGATGTATATATAATTGATTACATGTATAAGTTTCGACACATATCATATGATTTACAAAGATATGAATGGTATCAACCTTGCTGTTGGAAATTACATAGATTCAAAGCTTTTGTTATTTAAAGGTTTGGTAGTGTTAGTGTATATGGGATATATTATGCGACTTGACTATAGACTATTCAAAGAAGAGTGTTATGGATATTTAATGAGGTAGGTGGCAACGTATATGGCATATGAGGTCGTATGACATGGAATACACTTGGCATTCATTGGATTCTTGAGGTTTTGATGTGGTAATGTCTTGGGGTTTGCAAAAGATTAATGCTCACTGCCACCCTAGCGCGACGTGACCAACATTTATTGCACTTTGGTTGTTTGCATTACCACCTTTGGGGTTTTGGCATTCGATCCACTTTGAGTTGAGGAAGGATTTGATTGCTAGGCTCTAAGTGTTGTAACTATTTCAAAAGGAAAATAAGTAACACACAACTCCAGGTACCAGGGTTCCGACTCCCTTTCATCTAACGTTGTTCTTTTCTTAATAAGTTACTCATGGATCTATGAATGATGTTTTGTTCTTGTTAATTTGATTGATCTTGTGTTATTATTCTCGAAATATGAAGAATGGTACTCTTATTTGAATGAAAATGTATGTTTTTTAGTTGAAATCAAAATGCATGTAATGAAGAGTTGCAGATAATGGTCGCTGAGCTTTGTGCATTTTACTTTCCACCCATTATCTCTATGTTTGGGACATACATATCTCGACTTATTCTTTTATGTAGCTCGCGACTTTAGTTGTTCTTCAACTATAATATGCAAAAGAGTTGCATTGTCGTCCATGGGTTTGTTTAGTCATTTGGGTTTAAGAGTCCATGACCTCATGCATAATATTCGGTGTCAGGGTTTAAAATAATTTTTTTGATTGACTCAGATTTGGGGTTTCATTGATTGAATGGTTATGGGTTGCCACTACCTGTTGTTGCGCCTTGCACGATTCTAGTTTTCATTTGTAGTGTTCAATAATACCAATCCTTTACCTGATTCTCTTCAGTTGTCTATTATTCAAACTTGGCCTTACAACCCAGGGGTCTAATCGCTTCATTGTGGTCTCATGCAAAGGGTTGCATGTGAGCTATGGGTTATCGATTTTCCAAATGGAGAGACCCCACAAACTAATACACAACACTCATGAATGGTAGCTTGATTACAAATTTGGTTTGTAATTCTTGTATGCGATCCCAACCAAGTTTTAAAAGAAATTTTGGTTTAAAACCCTCAACAACTCTGAGTTTATTTTGTCATGTATGCGATGCATATTTGGATTTATGGTTGTTGTTACAAATTGAAGATGTTGGTTCGAATTTGGATTTATTGATTGAATAATCCAGTTGGCAAAGGAAAAAATTAGGTTTTATGATAAAGTTGGCATTTGAAACTTTTGATAAGAAGTCAATATATGATGAAGTTGGTCTCTACTGGGATTGATGTTTGATGGTTTGTAATGTGGAAAAACTTCTAAATTTATAAATTAATTGCAGAAATGATAACACTGTGTAATTGAGGAAAACCGTGAAAAGTCATGTAAAGGTATTGAACAAAATTGTGACTACTGGGAATGGTATGATGAACACAAGATTATAAATATTTTAGATAAAACCTGGGTTGGCAATGGAATTATTGTTTAAATATTTTTCAATTTATGAGTTGAATGAAGGATTTGGCAATGAAATAAGGAATTATGATTGGACTTTTGTTTAAGAACCCTGATTATTTTGGTTATAATTATGCTTGTCATGAATGGTTGAAAATAGAATATGATCATAAAATTTGTAATTAATGCATGACTATTTACATTCCTTATCATAAATAACACTTTTTTCTCATTACAATCCTAGCCCATTTTCCCAAGTTCTCTTTTTATTCCCATGCTTTAATTATAATTTTGTAAAGTATTGAATTGCAGAATTGAATTGATCATGAGAGAAGTATTTAACTTGTTCAGGGTTAAATCTCCTTTATAGCTGAGATAATAAGTTTTAAATTGGGTGCACTTGATCATAAGGAGTTGAGGAAGATGACCATGGTAGTGAACAATCCATTTTTCATTCTTTTCATACTTACCATTTTACGCTCATTACAAATCATGTCATTTAATCCCAAAGCCCTTTTCAAATCGTTGTTCTAAGTGATTGCTAGCTTTGAGAGCATGAATTGCATGATGATTGCTTGCATATATATTGTTATGAACAAAGCCATGTTTAAATTATTTTTTTGTAAAGTTTTAGATGAAATATTAGTTGAACTTTGGTTCTGATTTGTGTATATGTATATCAGTATGATCTTTTTCAGCAGGGGAAGTCATGGCAAGAGAGGAATCAATAGAGGTAGAGGAATAGGTCCTTGGAAAAGGGGTAATAAGAGACTCTGAATTTCTATACATTTTGATGAATATTCAAAAGAATTCAATCAATTGATGCAGACAGGTTTCCTCAACTTGGCTGGCCAACAAGCCTATAGACCTCCACTTATGCCTGAGAACTCTCATCCAAGCATCGATATTCCAGTCCCAAACCATGTTTTCGCTCCCTTAGTTAGACCAGAACATGATGGTTGGAAAAATGTTATAAATCCTTCTTCTGGAAAGTCACATGGTTGGTCAAATATTGATCACCCTCAACAACCTCCTTTCCATGCTTGGCCTATTGCTTCTCCCTTGCATCAACAACCTATATCCCAAGCCTCACATGCCCATCATGCCAAGGCCAAGATCACTGATCTTAAGGATAGTCTAGAAAAGGAAAAAGTAGTAGCAGCGGAGTCTAAGTCATCACATGAGTCATCACATTCAGTCACTTCACATGTGCAGGGAAATGATCAAAAATATACTAAGGCAGATTCATCAGTTGGGAGAAATGAAAAGGCTGAAAGTAGTCATGGCAAGAGAGGAGCAACCTCTCACAACAAATATGGTTTTTCATGATTTTGTTGGCATCTGTATATGAACTTATTTGCACTTCATTTTGGACAACATATTATTTTGACAACATGTTATTGGGACAACTCATACTTTTGGAAGTTTTATATTTGGGCAGCCTTATGTTTTCTATGCTATATGTTTTGCACAAATTTATATAATGGTTAAATTTTGATGAATTTAAATGATTGTTACATGGAGCGACAAGGGGATTCTTATGAACATTCCATCTTATGCATTTTAATGACATGGGTTGTATGATGTGGAAAGCTAATGTGTCTTGCATCTAAGGTGGAAGTTACAAGGAGGAAATGGTTCATTAATTGGTCTAAATAAAATAAGGGGTCCCCACTTATTAGTATTATTTTGTACCCTTATCATATTATTATTATTATTATTTATTAATTTACTTGAAAACTCTCCTATTAACTAACTAATGGTTAGTTAATGACTAACTAAAAGTGGTTGAATGATTCAACTACCCTAGAGATATTTAAAGGAGTAAGCTGAACAAAGTTTGGGAGACACATTGTGCTGATAAGGTTTTCTCTTACTTCTCATACTTCCAAGTGAGATTTCATTACTACCTCATTCATCTCTAATTTCTAAGCTAAGACACTTCTTGTGATAGTAGGGTCTATTGAAGGTGATGAAAGGCTAGGACCAAGGAGCATTGATTTTGATATGCTTCCAGGTTGATAGTATGTTTGATAGTCTGCATACTTCTTTTGGTTTTTGGATTAGTTTCTTAGTACTAAATAGGATTCTTGTGTAGATTCATAACAAAGTGCAAGTTGTGGATGTTGACTTATCATTCTTGGTCTAATTTGAAGGCACCAATGGCCTATGTGTGTGTTACCTTAGGTTGTTATACTTTCATCTAGTCCATACTTTGAAAGTATGTGAAGTGTATTGGTTGTTACTAATGAATGAATAAAATCATTGATGGTTTTGCAAATCTCTCAGTCTCTCTTATTTCTATTAGATTATGTGATTTTGCTTCTTGTTTAAATTATTATATAAAAATCAAACTTCTTTATTTCAGTTTGCATTTGATAAATTATTTGAAAAACATCAGTTGGTATTTAAGTCAATAACTTGAAGGTTAATTGAACTTGCAATAAGGCTTTAAATTAGGGTGATAATCTCGCTTATCTTGTCTTAGCCAAACAAGATTCGACCAAATGTTGTGAGGAGGACTTTCATTTATTTTACTCAACATGGGGCACCATTGATGATGAGCATTTCACCTTGAGGATATAATTCGTTGCCTTTGGAGGCACCTTAGAATTACCAAAGGACAAGATTGTACCTTCCCGCACTTGAATGTTTTCCTTTGGAGGCCTAGATATCACCCTCTAGCCCTTGAGATCACATAGGGATAGGGTTTGATCATTCACATGCTGATTTGATGGGAGGAGGAACTTAACATGGACCTTGACACATGAGAGAGTGATAATGTCCTTTGGAGGTGCAACAATATCATCTTGGAGCTTGACTTCACCTCCTCTAGCCCAATTTCACTCTCTTAGGTCATGATGTAACCCTTCCACAGTTTCATTTGATGTAAATTTGTATATTTTGAATTTATCTAAAGAAAATTTAAGGGGTCAACCCCTCTTGTAAAGACATGAATTTTCATTGGAGTCTCTTGGATGGCTAGGGTTTCCATATAAATATGGCTATCTAATATTCATTTTATTATCACATCCTCTCATCATTTGGGAGAGAGTACTTCTGAATTTTTTTCTATTTAAGGGTTATTAGATTCTCTCTCTCATGCACTATCTCTTGGAAGTCAAGTGTGGATGCTTATTTGCTGATGTTTTGGATGCTATTGCTGCAATTAGGGTTTATTCTTATCATTTCTTGGTGAAGTAAATAAATTTCTTCAATTTCATTTCATGCTATTGAATGTTTCATGGTGAATTTTACTTATTCATATTGAAGATATTACTTGGTAAAACCCTAAGAGAGGAACATAAGTTCTTCCTCTTCTTAGATGGTTAATTTCCTCCAAATTTTGTGAAGGAAATCCTACCTAGGGTTAGATTCCTAAAGCCCTAAAGAGCTATCACTTTATGATTTTATCCCTAGACTCTTGATTTCTTGACCTAGGTGAAGCTACAAGAAGGGTGAAAAGGTTTCTAGGGACAAAATGTTCTTTCACCCTAGAAATTCTCCTCCTCAAGATTCAATCTCTAAGGCCCTAATGTGCTATCACCTTAGAGATTGATTCCTACTTCTTAGTCACATCTAGATCAAGTTCCAAGACTAGTTGTGTTTGTTGTTGTAAATACTCCATAACCCTAATGCACTAAGCATTAAATCTCTCTTGTGGTAAAAGTGATAAAAAAACTCTTTATTCTCAATATCTCAAGCTATCTGCTAACTTAACTAACACTACCTTGAGCTAATTTGATTGCAAACTTGCCACTTTTGCAAAAAAAATTCCACAACAATCTTAATACACTTTAATTTGTTGCATACAATAATTAAGAGGTGGTTTAACTTGCCAAAAATTGCACATAACAATTGGGTAATATTGTCTCGAGTAAATGTTAAGTCTTCATTGTCAATTGTTGCAATTCTGAAGTGTATTTATTGTTGTTGTTGTATTACTACAATTTCATAACAACCACAACAATTATGTTGTCTAGTGTCTTGAAGAGGCATTTATTGTATGTTTGTAATTGGAAATCACATCAAATATGCTATAAATTGTTCTTGTTCCAGGTAGTTACTCATATGAGCTTCATACCTCTTTTTTTCTTTGACCTAGACTTTGACTTAGGTTATCAAGAGAGGGGGTGGTAGGCTTAGCTAACAAACTTGCTACTTTGATTCCTTGAGGTCACCGGGGAATCCTCCTCCATGGTGGACCTCATCCATCTCTAAAACAAGGGGATTTCTTACTAAGGTGACAATGGTAGGATTTCTTGTAGTTACACAAGGTTTGGGCTACTTGTGGTGGGATTTGCACAAATACAAATCGTGTGATAAAAATTGGTAGGAGTAATTGAAAACAATGCAAGCGAAGTAGCTCTCAGAGAGTTATGACAACTTTCAAATGTGACTAGGAAGGAAATTGTAGGATCACCCATTCTACTCATGAAATCATAAGTGGGAATGAGTTTTTCTAGAATGAATTTTGAGCACTGGAAATGAGATAATGACCATATATTGTTTGTATTTGTAGGTTGGAAGGGATGTCTCTACAAAGAGGTTTGAGTAATGGGAATACAAAAACCACCACATGATGTTTGGAATTATATGTGGAAGGGGAATTTGTAGAACACAGTTTGTGGAAAGATGATCGATTATCTCACTACTACAATGGTACGATGAGAATGATTACAATTTTGTTGTTTGATACATAGAGAAACAAATTGTGTAGAGGTCAAACCATGCTTGACATTCTCAAAAGTTAAAGAAGAGTTGAGATTGAGGTTGGGGGAAAAACCTTTGTAAAAGTGTGGTCCAGTTTAACACAGATAGGTGTGTGGTGTGATAATCAAAGAGATTCCCTCACATAGAAAAAACCACACTTCTAATAGACTTGGGTTGATCAAAGAATTAACTTTTTTTCAAAGTACCATAATAGAGGAGAATGTGGCAACTACCCAACTTAGTTCTAAAAAACAATAGTGGATATAATGCCATGGGAACTCCCTGATGGTTAGTTTAATGTCGTAGATGTGAAATGGGATTTATTTTAGTGCAAGCATGTTCAAATGAAGTTGCTATTATTACCTTTGAATGTCTTTACGAATTCAAAAAAGGAGAACTAAGTTGTCCTAACTATGAAATTGAGCTTGTTATATAGTTAAGGAAAAAAGCACATGTACAAAGTTGGAAACAATCAAAACAACATTAAAAATTTAATTAATAAGTTTTATGGAACTCTTCATCCATTGCTTCGTCCATTTCTTCAAGAGATCTCATGCCACCATGTATTATGGTTTCCAATGGTGAATTTAGAGTTTGAGTTTGTAATAAAATGGTTTGAGAAAATGCACTTTTGAAGTGGACATATCAGGGATTTATTTATAGATTTGATTTTGATTTGATGGGACCTTTTATTCCTTAAAAGGACACTGAACCACCAAGAAAGTTCTTAATGTAACATTTAATTATTAAATAGAGACACTTGCTATCACATGACATTTCTGTGATCAAGAATGGTTATGTAGATCCAAGCAAAGGTTGCAAATCTAAAGAGATGAAAGATATTGTTGTAAGAGATTATTTGAAAGAGATGTATTTTTCATTTTTTTCATGATTTAAGAGATTGTTTTCAAGAGTCCTATTCTCTTATTTAATTTAATATATACCTAAGTATTGTTGGGAAAATATTATATTGCAATGTTATAGTTTTTGCACCAACATCACTATTGTTAATAGTGTTAGCATCATTATCATTGATAATGTTGACATCACTATTTATCTAAAATCCCACATAACAAGAACATCACATTGTTCATATGTCGTTTATGATATTGGTTGAATCGAGCAGTGATAAGACCATGGATTGACTCTTAATAAGAAATTCTTGATCTGTTATAAGATGATTTAGTGAAGAAACATGAAGATGAAGCATTAAAATGAAAATTACTCAGATTACATTTTTTACATTATGAGAGTTGATAGAGAAAACTGAAGTTGTATAAGTAAAACAAAACATTCTTTAAAAGTAGTAAAATGAAGGATATGCTTTTTACATTTTTACATTTCATATAAAAAAACACAACAAACAAAATATCACACCAAAGATTAAAGATAACCATAAGACAACACATAGAAACTTGTGGTTGTTATTCCCATGAGGTTGAAGAAGTCTGTCTTTTCGAAGGATGCAAATAAATGAAAAACCTAGTTGTTTCTTTTCATTTCATAATTTATTACATCACATGCAAAAATCCAACTCATGTAAGAGACATTATAACAATATAACGAATACACTAGTTTAAAATATCATGAAAAAATCCAACTCTTGTAAAAGAGATCTATCCTAATCAATATAACAATATACAACATAACATTCAATATCATGACATCATAATACATAAATGATTCAAAATAGTGTTGCAAAGCATATATTCAAAATAGTGTCAAAAGAGTGCCACAAAGTATTAAAATGTATGTTTGAATGTATTAAGAGAAACTCATTATGGAAAAACCTCCTCACTCAAATAATAATGAGATATCAATTATTTCAGAAATTGATAGAATTTAAATAGGGAGCACATAAATTGGGTAAATAATTATGCTTTTAAACCCCCCCAATGCTTTTTTTTTGTTTCTTCAAGGTGCCTAGACACATGCAAGACATTTTGAAAAATAGACTTGTGATGTGTGGGTGATTACTCCGAGAAATGGTGCGCCTTTCCATCTACTTGTACCACTCAAGCCACTTGTTGCTACCTACCTCCCACACCTCCTCAGGGGTGATGTGCAGCCTCAAAAGTTTCTTTCATTTCTACTGATCCAGATTTATGTAGGAACACAATGAAATACAAAAATACCCATAAACACAGAGATGCAACGGAAATAAGACTTCATTTCATTAATAAAAAATTACTGAAATACGCTTACAGATAGAATGGAAATAAGCTAGCTAGGGCACTGATAGCTTATCTCTGAGAAGAGATGTCGCGGATACTAGCCTCTGAACTATGTTACAATGAGGCTCGAAGGCCTATTATTATTAAGAAACAATGGAAAACCCTAAACATCCAAAGACCTAACCCTAGGAGATGAAACACCAAGACTATGGGCCCCGTTTGGGTAAATTGGTACATCAACTTCCCGAGGACGTAACTTTGGCATACGATCTCCGTTTGATGTGCTCAATAACTCGTTAGAAATATCTATCCGAGGAATACAACTTTTGGGTGAGCAACATTAAAATTCATTCCATGTTGCTCCTCGTTTTCTCAAAAAACGTCGTTTAGGGCCTCAAAACGACTTCGGAAGTTCAAGACCCGAAAAACTGCTAAAAATAGTATACTGTGCGGAAACTGAAAAACTAAAAGAAGCAATGGTGGGGGTCCAAGTAGAATAGGTGGGTGGCCACCAATATCCACCTGGATCATTCCTCCCCTCTTAGGAAGTAATGGTCCCCATTGCGTTGAGGTCCTCCATGAGATGACGAAACTTCTGTTGAACTTGGTCACTGGTGAGCCACTTGCCTTGGTGGAGGAGTTGGCCTGCTTTGACAACTCGATATAATGGTATCCTTTGTTGTTGGGTGCGCTTGATCTGTGTATCCATGATATGATCAGTTGTGGCTTGTACCATGCAGTCTGGATTTAACTTTGTTGGTGCGAGTTGTTCTTCCATGTCGGATGTGTCTAGTAGAGGTGGAAAGTAGGGCCGAAGGCGGTCCACATTGAACACTGGGTGTAGAACAAAGAATGGTGGAATTATGAGCTCAAAGGCCTTGTCCCCTACAACCTTGGTGATGGTGTACGACCCATATTGGAGTGGGAAAAGCTTGCGATGGGGTCCAACGAGGTGCTCCTTTTGCAAATGTAGCCACACTTTGTCGCCCACCTAGAAATTGTGTGGCACCCGATGTTGATCATGTCGCTGCTTGTACTTAGCATTGGCTCTGTCCAAGATGTCATGAACCTGTTGGCGGATGTGTTGAATGTGCTCAATGAAGTTGTTTTCCTTGTCAGCCTTAGATTGGACATGAGTTGAATCTTTCTGAGTAGCCACAAATGGCATGGCTATGTCAATGGGACATAGTGGCTAGAGTCCCAAGCCCACCTGAAAGGGGCTGTGGCTAGTTGAGATATGGAGAGCACGGTTGTAGCTGTGTTCTACATAAGGGAGGCTCTCATCCCATGTGCGTGGATTCTTTGAGTTGTACATGCGCATAATGCGTATGATCATTCGGTTGATGACCTCTGTCTGGCCATTAGTTTGCGAATGGAAAGTTGTGGACTTGGCGAGCTTGGTGTCTAGCATCGACCAGAGGCTGGACCAAAATGTATTGAGGAACCTGTTGTCCCAATCTGATATGATAGACTGTGGGATCCCAAAGTGTACCCACACTCATTCAAAGAAGAGTTTAGCAGTGGCTTCTACTGTGATATTCTTCTTGCAGGCCATCATAATGGACATCTTCGAGAATATGTCGATGACCACAAAAACACAGTCATTGCCATGCTTAGTAGAAGGAAGGCCCAACATGTAATCCATAGAGATAGATTCCCAAGGTCGACTGGGGGTAGGAAGCGAAGTATAGAGGCCTTTCTTCTTGATGGTCGGTTTGGCAATGACGGAAGTAGTGCAGGACTTGATGTACTTCTCGACATCCTATCGAAGGTTTGACCAATAGAAATACTTTTGCAGTAATGCCATGGTTTTCTCGACCCTGAAATGCCCAGCGACCCGACTGTAGTGCGCCTCCCAAATCATCTTAGCACACTCGCTTGACAGAACACAAAGGTGTCCCAGGTGACATAGAAAGGCATCTTGGACGTGAAAATTGGGAACTTGCCTACCCTCCAAGATTGTATTGTATGTGTGGTCGAATTCTGGATCACTTGTGTAGAGAAGCGGCCAATCATAAATCTCGTGCCCACAAGAGTTGAGCACAGTGGTTAGCGCCACGATGGGTGGTCGACTGAGGCAGTCTGCAACATTATTGGTGTTTCCTTTCTTGTACTTAATGTTCAAATGAAACTGTTGCAGGTATGTGGACCACTTCTGATGGCAATCATTCTGCAACTTCCCTTGTGTCTGTATGAATTGTAGGGGTCGGTGGTCTGTGTGGATGACCGTTTCCTTTCCCAAAATGTAATGCTTCCTTTGTCGGCAAGCCTGTACAATGGAATACATCTCTTTGTCATAAGTGGGATACTTCTGGACTGTGTCGGAAAGTGTCTCACTGTGATATGCCATTGGATGCCCATGTTGAGTAAGGACTGCCCCAATAGCATAGTCAGAGGCATCTGTCTCGATATCAAATGGTTGTTGCAAGTCTGGTAATGTGAGCACTGGTGCAGAGAAGAGGCGATGCTTCAACTCCTCGAACGCCTTCTGTTGAGATTCAGACCAAAATAATTTTGCTTTTTCTCCTCCCTTGGTGACTTAACTCAAGGGCCAAGTGATATGAGAGAATCCCAACACGAACCTGCGGTAGAAGTTGGCAAGACCCAAAAAGGTGCGGAGCTCTGTTAGGGTGGTTGGAGCTAGCCAATCCTGAATGACTTGGATCTTTGCTGGATCCACATGCACCCCCCGCTCATCAATAATGTATCCCAGATACTGAACCTGAGTCATGCCAAAAGTGCATTTCTCCAAATTGGCACAAAACTTGTGTTTCCATAGTGTTTGGAGGACCTGTCGGTTGTGGTGGAGGTGCTCTTCCCAAATATGGATAAAGATCATAATGTCATCCAAGTACGCCACTACAAATGAGTTGGTGAATGGCCACAAGATGTCGTCCATTAGCCTCGTGAAGGTTGTAGGGGCATTCGTCAACCCAAAAGGCATGACCAACCATTCGAAAAGGCCCTCCTTGGATTTGAAGGCAGTCTTCTACACATCAGAGGGTTAGATTGGTACCTGGTGATACCCAGACTTCAAGTCGATCTTGCTGAAATATTTCTCCCCCTTGAGTTGGTCCAGAAGGTCATCAATCTGTGGGATCGGGTACCTATTCCGGATAATGATCTTGTTCAGTTCCCTATAGTCAATGCATAGTCTCCAAGTCCCATCCTTCTTCTGCACCAACGTGATTGGGCTCCCACATGGCGATGAACTCAGCCGGATGTGACCTTTCTGCAACAACTCCTAAATCTACCTCTTGATTTCGTCATTCTCCAGAACAGAGCATCAATAGATTGGTCCATTTGGCAGCGACGCACCTGGGGTCATATCGATGGGGTGCTTGACCTGGCAGTGTAGAGGCACCCCTGCAGGGGAGGTGAAGATGTCCTCGTAATCCTCCACGACCTTATCCATCTTTTGTTGTCGTGCAGAGGGGCCATGTCTAGAGGTCATGGCCACAATCTTCTTCTTTCCATGAGGGCGGATCATCAGGAAAACAAATTTCCTGGTTTTGGAAATGAGCTTACTGCATTGTTTTGCAGTAACCAAAGAGATGGTGGTAGGTGGTGCTATCTCTGGTATCCTGTACAACTTATTGCCCAAAGTGATAATAACAACACAAGGCCTGGACTCATACACAACATGTCGCTTCCACAAGTACAGTTGGCCTAATAATACATCAGAAACATCGAGAGGAGCAATGTCACACATTGCCTCATCTGTGAAGGGCTTGATGCTATAGGGAAGGCGACATTGTTGGCTGACGCGGAGGTCCCGTCCTTGGTGAAACCACCCAATGGTGTATGGTTGTGGGTGTGTTGTGGTCGACAAGCCCAGCCGCTTCACGACCTCTACCGATATGAGGTTCTTCTGGCTCCCGCTGTCAACAATGAACTACAATGGGGAACCCTTTACCCACATCGTGGAATGAAAGAGACGCTCTACCTCTTCTGGGTCTTCTGGTTCCTCCTTCTAGATCTTCATGGTGGAAACAATGGCATTGGGCTCTGCATAAATAATATGCTTCCCCCTGTCATTCCCCTTGTCAGGTTCTGGTTCAGATTCGGAGCATGCATCTGATTCAGAAACCTTCAACTCGTCTACCAATGACCGCTTGGTTCGACACTCACTTATGTTGTGGGTGGAGCTCTTATGTAATTGACACCACTTCCCCGTGTCCTTTTTTGGCTTCGTGGTGTTGTTCTTTGCTTGCGACTTTGGCTGGTTGTCCTAGGACGCCCCGCCTTGGCTTGGTCCTTTGTTTTGTGTTTTGGGGGTACCTTTCCCTTGCTTCTGATTCGTAGACCCAAAGTCTCGCTTCTTCTGTTTGAACTTCTTCTCAATCTTGGCAGCATATCGGTATGCCATGCCAAGCGAGGAGATGTCAAGGAACTCCATTTCCTCCTGAATGTATCTGTACAGACAACTGCGATACTTTAGCACCAAATGTTTCTCTGAATCTTTGATACCTAGCTTTGTGTGTAGGGTATGAAATAGATTCGTCAGCTCATGCACATCTTGGTCCCTTTGCTACTGCATCGTAGTCCATTGTATGTATTTGTCCTCATAGCTCCCCACGGGATAATATTGTTCCTTGATGACATCTCAGAAAGAATTCCAAGTGGGTGCAACCAAGAACAAAGAGGGTTCCACCTCACCCTGTTTCTCCCAGTAGGTTTCCCACCAGTCCTTGACATGGGGGGCGGCTTTGAGAAGTGAAAAAATAATCCTTTCTCGATCGAAAAAGTCATGAACCGAGAAATATCCTTCTAACATATTCAACCATCTATCTACAACATCTGCATCTATTTGGCCCTCAAATATGGGAATGTCAAAGTTTACTTGTACCTTAAAAGGAGTGGCACCTCCAGAGTGGCTTTTAGATGTAGATGCGCCGCCAGTGGGAATCCTTTGAAGGATCAGGGCAAAGTTGTCCATCATCACGTTCCTTTGTTTCTTGAGGGCCTCCTCGAGCAACATTTTGATAGTATCTCCTGCTCCCTCATCTTTCTTTTCTTCCCCCATGGGTGGTCGTCAAGGTTTGCGAATCTGATCTTGCAAAGGTTCAACCAGATCGAGCCCTAACTCCTTATACCCTGACCTTGTTGGGGACATGCAAAGAAGGATCGAGAATGAGCAAACTGCTCTGATACCACTGATACAGATTTATGTAGGAACACAATGAAATACAATACACGTAAACACAGAGATGCAGCGGAAATAAGACTTCATTTCATTAATAACAAATGACTGAAATACACTTACAGAAAGAATGGAAATAAGCTAGCTAGGGCGTTGGTAGCTTATCTTTGAGAAGAGATGTCACGGCTACTGGCCTCTGAACTATGTTACAATGAGGCTTGAAGGCCTACTATTATTCAGAAACAATGGAAAACCCTAAACATCAAAATACCTAACCCTAGGAGATGAAACACCAAGACTATGGGCCTCGTTTGGGTAAATTGGTACATCAACTTTCCGGGGACGTAACTTTGGCATACGATCTCCATTTGACGTGCTCAATACCTCTTAGAAATATCTATCCGAGGACTACAACTTTTGGGTGAGCAACATAATATGTTGCTCCCCATTTTCTCAAAAAACGTTGTTTAGGGCCTCAAAACGGCTCTGGAATTTCAGGACTCGAAAAACTGCTAAAAATAGTAAACTGTGCGGAAACTGAAAACTGAAAGAAGCAATGGTGGGGGTCCAAGTGGAATAGGTGGGTGGCCACCAATATCCACCTGTATCATCTATAATGGTAGGTTGTGTTCAAAATGCTCATTTCTCTTCTCTAACTCCACTCGAGTACCATGTACACCATTAAAATTTGCTTGCTCAGTTGTATTTCTTAGGTTTTCTATGGTTGAATCATCACCATATGAATTTTTTTTCTCGATAGTATTTGTCATATTTTCTCAAGTGATATAATCACCATACGGATTTGTTTGCTCGATGGTATTTTTCATCTTTGCTGGAGTGATATCATCACCAATGACTAACTCATCATCAGTTAGATGTTCAATAGGGAGGGTGTTAGAGAGACATAATGACAACATTATGAAAAAAAGTAGTATTGGCAACTGTGACACAAATTGAAAGTAAATAGGTAAACAAGCTCACCATCTATAATATTATTGTATGTAAATTATCAATAATAAGACCAACACCATCTTCTTACTAAAGAGGGATGTAGCATTAGTTTTATAAAATAGGGATATAACATACTAATAATATTAGCTTGGTAGGACAAAGGAAATAGCATTGACATTACATAAATCCCTACGCAATCCACAAGGAATGACTAAAATCACAACATCTTGACATGACAAAATCCATAACACAAGTAGGATAGGAACACTAATAAGACGAAACTAGACATCTGTAGCCTCTGCTTCCAAGTATTCCCAACCATCGAATCATAAGCCACGTACAAATCATTAAAAATTAAAGGCTCTTAAGAGACGAATTCAACATAACATAATCATAATGGATTTCCATAAAAGCCCATTTAATGATGTCGAATTCATGCATGGGTGCAATTAGTAAAACACATCATAATAATTTAAAGACATGCTAATTGAAAATCATGACAACCATGCCAATATTTATAATTAAGCACATTCACATACAATATGCATAACACATATATTTTTATAACATAAGGTACATTTCAATTGCAGATTTACAAACAAAGATATAGCACTTATCTTTTATTCCAAGATGGTCCAAGAAACTTGCTCTATATGAGTAATTTTCCATCCAACCATAGACATCAAATGCATATGCCACCTGAAGTTAGGCTACGAGGCCAACAGAGTGAATAAATCAAGATACATGCTTACAACTCACTCAACCCAATCTAATTGTTGTTGGCCTGTGACACCCTATACAATCATGAAGTCCTATACCACCTTTGTATATTTCAAATTATGAGATATAGTTTTTATCCTAAGTGTGTATTATATCCTAATTTTCCTCATCCTAGCTTATCTCTTGATGAGTTGTCAATGTGTGAGCAAACCATGCCTTTTAATAGAAAACCACTTGACTTTGAGAGGTGAGATAACTATTTGTGCATGCCTCTAAGTCTCCCACTTTCATCCTTAGTCTTCAAAGAATATGGCCCTACCACATCAACCTCATTTCACTTATTATTTCAATGAGCACAAATTTTAATAAAAAGTGAAGAACCGTGCATTGGTATTATACCAATGTTGTTGATCTAGCTCGTGGAATTACCAATGAATGTTCACCAAAATGCGAATGACAATAATTGGCTCATTGAGAGAATGCTCTACTGATACCACTATAATAGAGTATTTCCAGAATATTTATGCCCGTAGGGCCATTCACTATGACAATGTCTCTACCAGATATAGGAGAATATTCAACACAATGATTGCATGTGGGACAAAACCTAAAAAATTCATATACCTTTTTTTCTATTGTGCGTGGAACAAGTGAGTAGTTGGGTTGTAAATTTGATTTTCTCACACAATGAGTAGTTGGGATGTGTCATATTTGCAGCTAATTCACTTTTCTTGATTCACTCTCATTAGATGTTGGAGTTGACATCAATGAACAAATTACAACCATTCTAGTTCACATGTTTACATAGTGGGATTCTCTAGATTCTATGAATTTTAAGCATCCAAATTTGACACTTTTTAAGGAAGTTGTTCATCAAGGCTCAGATCAAGAGTTTCAAAATGAAGACTTGGAGATGATACTAGTCTATGCTTTCTTGCTGGTATTATTGATTGGACTTATGATTGGAGGGTGGATTGTTGGCCTGTGATGCCCTATACAATCATGAAGGCGTATACCATCTTTCTATATTTTACATTATGGGCTATAGTGCTAACAATGAAGTACATAGGTTTTCTTCAATGACTCAGAGCCCATAGTCGAGGGGATCTCTAATATTACATATAACAATTTAATACTACAAACTACAAAAAATACATTCCATAATAGTGTAGAATTCAAGCCTCTCTTCATGGAAGAGGGGGGAGAGAAATCAAATCTTTCTATTGGGATTTTCATACTAGTTTCATGTGTACAAGGATAAATTCTCATAAATTGATTACAGAGTGAAATAGAGACAAATCATAATTATTTTAGGAGAAAGTCAAGAGTTTCTTGACATATTCATTTTTTCCTCATGAGCTATCCGATATCGATTGGATTTACTTCCCCTTGTAAGAGGAGGGAAGGGATTAGTATCGTTCTTCAAGACTTTGGTAAAGAATAAGTATTTAGAGGGATCCAGATGGGCCTACACTTCCAACTCTACCTTTTTTTCATCTTCTTGACCCGAGTCCCTATCTTCCTCCTCTGACTCCTCTACATCTTCTTCATTTTCCTATTCTTCCTTTACTTCCTACTCTTCTTCTTGGTCACTAGCCATTGGGTCCTAAGGGGAGGGTCTGTATCATTACACATATGATCTAGTTCTAAGATGAGATTTGTTGTTTGTTACTCTTCAACTTCCTTCTTTGTATTTTCAAGATTTTATGATCCCTCTAAGTTCCCAAGAACTTCAAATTTGTTTTCGCTTGACGTGGGTGGACCCTCTTGTGTTGTATTTGAATGAGATAGTCCCTTTTTCTGAAAATTATGCACTTGCTTAGGACCATCTTAAAATCAGGTTCCTTCCTTAATTGTTGTTTTGAAGGAGGCTACTCTTCTTGGATTTTTGGAAATTTTTTAGAAAAATGTCCATACACATGACACACATTTCACTTGAATAGAATCTACTTATAATCTAGAACTTGATGGTGGCTCCACCTGTTTAGATTAATTTTCAAATATTATGGGAGTCCCTTCTCCAAATATACATCCACAGATATTCTTGTACAAGAATATAGGCTCCCTTTTGGTTCTACTTAGTCAATGAAATGATCCAGTTTGTTTCCAATTTCTCTAAGGGAGCATTATTCCTAGAAAATTAATGGAAGGTGAGGTAATATTACCCACATTAGAGTTTCTATAATATTCTATTTTGGGTTGAGGTGAAAGGTACATGATGCTATATACATTCCAACAAGAGCCAGTTCATATATAATGAGGTATTTCCTTCTTGGCTTCAAGGATGGGAGATACATGTGAGGAATAGATTCCAATTGTTTTGCAAAATGATGTTATTGAGGCTGAGTTCATTTCCTTGGAATCATGGATCAAAACAGATAGATGAATGCCTCTATATCCTTGCAAGCATCTCATGTAGCTATGATCCTGTAAGTGAAGGTAGTGGACGATTATTTATGGCCCGAAACCCAACTATTGTTGTTGGTGGCACCTTCTCCAGGATTGATCAACAACTAATTCTCAAATCCCACCAAGGACTCGATGGCAGCTTCTTGGCCGATGACTAGTGCTCATCTTCCTCTAACAACTTGATGACCTCCAGGCAACGACCTCACTAGCTACTAAAATCATAGATTTCTCTTAACCACAATAGAAAACAAGTAAGGAATGTTTAGGGTAAATCCTAGCCATAAAGGGAAGCAAACAATTCATCCATGGCTTAGGGTTCTCTCCTCGCAAGTAGTCTATTGTCCTCTCCATAGTTACCCTCTTGGACCATCATATATTATATCCCAAAATAAACATTCACATAGCTTTGTGTGTACCATGATGAGTCCATCACAAAGTCCATAGAAAGTATAAATACAACTACATGCCTAACCATTTTCTAGTCTGGACCTAGCCTTGATCTCCATGTTAGGGATCCATATGAAACTTATTTACAACATTTTCAACACTAGATCATTTATTTAAGCGCACATGCCTCAACTTTCATCATTATAACGATGCATTTACAATTTATACATAATTTGATCCAACTCATACTAAGGGTCAAAACTACATTATTATAACCTCCTAGATATGCATATGAATAACATGAATCCAAAAACATACTTAAAGAGAAACATAACACATTTTGGGGGAAAAACTTACCATGTCATCTACTTTTGGATCCAAAGTATTTGTACCAGACACATCAAGTAGTTCATTGAAAACTTGCTCAACACAAATAATATAAACATTATAACGGGAACATGACAAGATAATGTTGATTGGAAATCAAGTAGAAACAACATAAATGTGGTGTCAAAACCTTATGCAAACTTATTGAGGGATCCACTATCACATCTACAAGGATGTTAACACGTTCAAAATCGTAATCTATCATACAAACAAGACTATCAAGAGAACAAACTTTAGGGGGGTGAACTTGGTTGGGAGTGTCTTCAATGATTTGTGAGGAAAATCAGAGCTTTCTCACAATCCCACCAGAGGTAATAGGGTTAGCTTGCACAATGGAATAATGTTCATGTTAATGTAAACATATATAGATAAGTACCACCGAACAAAAAACAAAACAAAAACAAGTTCAAGAATTCTATTTGTAGTTTGTAGAGAATTGATGAGTTGTCCTTTCTTTCCTCTTGGCATGGAAACACCATTAAGAGTAGTAGCAACGACAACATCAACAAAATTGTATTAAGTAATTGAAGATTTTTATTGTCAAGGGGTGGCTTTCGCCAACAAAATATCATAACGTCAGTGTAAAATGAGAACTAATAGTATAACACCGAATTAAAATTACATAGTAAGTATAACACTGATGGATTAATATTATAAAAAAATAAAAAATGAAAATTAGAGGACTTACAACAGTTTGGACAATTTCATATGGCTTGATGGGAGTATAAAGTTTATTTATTTTATTGAGAACTTAAAAGACAACATAATATTATAGACCAATCCAAAAATAATCCAAAAATACAAAAATTATGCATGCACACATATGACCAACATTTAGTTTTACTTGTGGCTCAACTTGGGGATCCTCAAGAGGAGGAGGTAACAATGTTTTTTCTTCTTCTAATCATGTTAAATTCTTCTTAACCTAGCAGTCGACAGTTAATTCTAAATAAATTATTTCTCTTAATCTATTGAATAAAAACACAATTGAGTTTTTAATAAAACATTACAGAAGAAGCATAAATAGGAAATAAAACACAACGTGCACACATAATTTATGAGTAAAAGTCCTTGGAAAAACCCCTAAAGGAAAACCAATACCTTGTTGATTTTATTGATATTAAATTTGGCTCATATCCTGGGATAATGGCCCACTTGAGGAATAATACAAAACAACAAATAGCCTAGCCTATCAAACCTGGCTGCTATTCCTATCTTTCCCCTTTGTTCCTTTTCTCGGACCTTGCCCCTGTGCACTTTGATGCTTCTTTGATAATGTTTTGGATGGTATTGTTGCAGTTAGGGTTTATTCTTATAATTTCTCGGTGAAGTAAATAAATTTCTGCAATTTCATTTCATGCTATTAAATGTTTTATGGTGAATTTTACTTGTTCATATTGAAGACCTTACTTGGTAAAACCCTAGGAGAGGAGCATAAGTTCTTCCTCTTCTAAGATGGTTAATTTCCTCCAAAGTTTGTGAAGGAAATCCTACCTAGGGTTAGACTCCTAAAGCCCTAAAGAGATATCACTTTAGGATTTTATCCCTAGAATCTTGATTTCTTGACCTAGGTGAAGCTACAAGAAGGGTGAAAAGGTTTCTAGGGACCAAAAGTTCTTTCACCCTAGAAATTATCCTCCTCAACATTTAATCTCTAAGGCCCTAATGTGCTAGCACATTAGAGATTGATTCCTACTTCTTGGTCACATCTAGATCAAGTTCCAAGACTAGTTTTGTTTGTTGTTGTAAATACTCCATAGCCCTAATGCACTAATCATTAAAGCTCTCTTTTGGCGAAAGTGATAAAAAAAACTCCTTATTCTCAATCTCTCAAGCTATCTACTAACTTAACTAACACTAACTTGAGCTAATTTGACTGCAAACTTGCCACTGTTGCAAAAGTTTGCTACAACAATATTAATACACTTTAATTTATTGCATACATTGATTAAGAGGTGGTTTAACTTGCCAGAAATTGCGCATAACAATTGGGTAATATTGTCTTGAGTAAATGCTAAGTCTTCATCGTCAATTGTTGCTATTCTGAAGTGTATTTATTGTTGTTGTTGTACTACTACAATTTCATAACAACCACAACAATTATGTTGTCTAGTTTCTTGAAGAGGCATTTATTGTATGTTTGTAATTGGAAATCACATCAAATATGCTATAAATTGTTCTTGTTTCAGGTAGGTACTCATATGAGCTTCATACCTCTTTTTTCCTTTGACCTATACTTTGACTTAGGTTATCAAGAGAGGGGGCGGTAGGCTTGGCTAAGAAACTTGCTACTTTGATTCCTTGAGGTCACCGGGGAATCCTCCTCCGTGGTGGACCTCCTCCATCACTAAAACAAGGGGATTTCTTACTAAGGTGACAATGGTAGGATTTCTTGTAGTTACACAAGGTTTGGGATAATTGTGGTAGGATTTGCACAAATACAAATTGTGTGATAACAATTGGTAGGAGGAATTGAACACAATGCAAGTGAAGTAGCTCTCGGGGAGTTATGACAACTTTCAAATGTGACTAGGAAGGAAATTGTAGGGTCACCCATTCTACTCATGAAATCAAAAGTGGGAATGAGTTTTTCTAGAATGAATTTTGAGCACTAGAAATAAGATAATGACCATATATTGTTTGTATTTGTAGGTTGGAAAGGATGTCTCTACAATGAGGTTTGAGTAATGGGAACACAAAAACCACCACATGATGTTTGGAATTACATGTGGAAGGGGCATTTGAAGAACACAATTTGTGGAAAGATGATCGATTATCTCACTACTACAATGGTACGATGAGAATGATTACAATGTTGTTGTTTGATACATAGAGAAAAGAATTTGCGTAGAGGTCAAACCATGCTTGACATTCTCAAAAGTTAAAGAAGAGTTCAGATTGGGGTTGGGGAAAAAACCTTTGTAGAAGTGTGGTCTAGTTTAACATAGATATATGTAGATGTGTGGTGTGATAATCAAAGAGATTCCCTCACATAGAAAAAACCACACTTCTAATAGACTTGGGTTGATCAAAGAAACTAACTTGTTTTCAAAGTACCATAATAGAGGAGAATGTGGCAAATACCCAAGTTAGTTCTAAAAACAATAGTGGATATAATGCCACGGGAACTCCCTGATGGTTCGTTTAATGTCGTAGATGTGAAATGGGAGCTATTTTAGTGTAGGCATGTTCAAATGAAGCTGCTATTATTCCCTTTGAACGTCTTTACGAATTCAAAAAAGGAGAACTAAGTTGTCCTAACTATGAAATGGAGCTTGTTATGTACTTAAGGAAAAAACCAAAGCACATGTACAAAGTTGGCAACAATCAAAAGATTCCAAAGAATGCATAATCCATGTACTTATTGCAATATTTCACATAAGTATTCTCCTAAACTATTATTTTTAATTCATTATTCCACTTGACATATAACAACACTATTTCAACACTCAAACTTGTTTAAATTTTAAATGTGTGTTGATCTTGTAATACGTTGATGTTATTTCTTATCTCCAACTATGGGTTTTCTTAAAAGCCAATGTTATTCAATGTTCTAGGCATTGCTTTTTACATGTTGGTATTGTTTCTTGTTGTAGTGTGAACCTATTAATTTTAAATGTCAAGGCCATTGGAAATGTTTTAGAGCAATTTTTCTTGCATTGCTAACTTGTTAATTTTAAATGTGAATGTCATTGGTAGCATGGCAATGTTTGCCCCTTTTGTATTACTAACCTATTAATTTTTAATGTGAGTACAATTGGAAATATCAACATATTTGAAATATTGAATCTAATCCATCCTTTTATGCTTTCAAGTAAAAGAGTTCTAATGGCCTATAATTAATATAATGTTGAAAAATAATAATCCTCTAATTCAAGAGAGGAGGAATAGAGGATGTCAATGAGATTGCATTTTCAAAATAGTTCATGATATACTGCACCTAATGCACATCATTTATGTATAATTTAAAGTTATTTTTGGTAGAGAACATATAAAACACTACAAGGAGGAGAGTGCACTTAACATCTTAGACATCAATGCCCTTTATGACATTGCCCACCCAAATACTACAAGTGTCAAGTCACAATCTAGATAGCCTGATACATTCTAAATTGTGTGTTGAAGATGTCCTATTGCAAATCCTCGGATGCAAAGAGGGAAAATATATGAAAACATGTTGTGAAGGCATATATGTACATTAAATGTATGTCCTCTTTTTCTCGCCTTTGGCATGCCACTCCTGCTACCATGACCTATACAATGTTATTACCATACTATATAGTATTGTCAACGTTATTATCCAATGCAACACTTTTGGAAATGAGTGCAATGTCGTACTTTTTAGTAAAGGGGATGATTAGTAAAACCATAATCTCATAGATGAACGTACCAAACAATGGGTAATTGAGAAGTTCAATAAAGCTATTGATCATTGCATTTATAAAAATGCAATAAAATTGTGTTTAAGTTGAAAATGACTAGGTGCTTCATAACGATGAAATGTTTTTGGGAGATTTCAACTTATGAATTGCAATGTTTTAGTATTATGAAAATGACTAATGTTAGAACTTGGTTTTTCCACTAGTATTTAAGTAGTTTTATTAAAACATGTTTAAAAAGTTCTACCAAAAGGAAAGCACATGCACCCATTCTATTTCCTTGACGTTCAACCCTTGCCAATGATGCATAATAGACAAGATGTGGTATTTCCTTGATGTTCAACCCTTGTCAATGATGCATAGTAATGCATAGTAGACAAGATGTGGTATACAAAGTCAGCGACCAAATCAAATACTAATCCTAGAATAGAGTGCAAGAGAGGTCCTAGAGACCACATTAACTCACTTAAACATGCTCATGTTGATATTCTTTCCTTATACAAACTATATTTACATTTTTTAATGTATCTTTATTCTTATAAATGGAATATGAGATGTTTCCCTTTAAAGTTCATCTTTATGTTGTTTCCATATGGCCATACTTACATCTTCCTGATAAAATGTCTGGATTATATGAATAATGCATTAGATAAATTCTGAAAATAACCAAACATTGACTTTATTGATGTTTATATGGTTACAAAGTGGTTGGGTTGTGTGCATTTCATGTTTGAATGATTCTAGTGTTAACATGACACCCGTATTCACGAATACTAACATTATTCATTCACTGTGTTGTATATTTCTATTAAACCTAGTATTAATTTATTATTAAAAATATATAACATTATTAAACAACATAATAGAAAGAATGACATAATTTAATTAATAAGTTTTATGAAACTCTTCATCCATTGCTTTGAGATCTCATGCCACCATGTATTATGGTTTCCATACCATGGGTATGAGTTCCAATGGTGAATTTAGAGTATGAGTTTGTAACAAAATGGTTTGAAAAAGTGCACTTTTGAAGTGGACATATTGGGGATATATTCATAGATTTGATTTTGATTTGATGGGACCTTTTATTGAAGACTGAACCATCAAGTAAGTTTTTGATGTAACATTTAATTATTAAATAGAGACACTTGCTATCACATGACATTTCTGTGATTAAGAATGGTTATATAGATCCAAGCAAATGTTGCAAATCCAAAGAGATGAAAGATATTGTTTTTTTCCAATAGAGATGAAAGATATTGTTTTTCCAAGGAATTTTTTTTTTCAATTTATATTAGTGATATAAATTATGTTCTCAGCTCGAGATTGTTACACATAAAATTGTTATGTTATGCCAAAAGCACACTAATAGTTTTTAGAAACAAGGAAAAAACTAGAGGGAATAAAGCATATTGATTGTGCAGCTCGATGCATGACTGATATGCCAAGATACGGTGAGCATAATTACAGAGAATAAGACAAAGAAACTCTGTGGATTTTAGGCATGCAGTTTGAGTAGATCGATGCATGGGAGAAAAAACTGGGGCTGATATGCCAAGAATAGTGATGTTGATGAAGCATTCAGTGCTGGAGGAAAAGTGGAGGCGCTGCTGAGAAGAAGAAAATAGGAGCTGGACAGAGACTTGAAAGGATGGTTGGAATATCCTAGAAGAGATTTAGAGCAAGTGGAGGTACCTCTTGTCCATCCACCTAGAAATTGTAGTTGATAGATCTTGAGCGCGGTCTTGGATAGAGAATCAACTTCTTTGTTGTCGTTCCTATAGATGTGTTTGAAGCATACTGTAGTGAAGTGAGGTTGGAGAAGACATATCCTTTCTTTCCAGCCGAAGAGGGAGATGACTTGAATATTTTTTTTGTAGTTGAGTTAGTTTATGATGATGTGGGAGTCCCCGTAAAGATGAAGAGATGTTATATTAAGCTTGGAAGCCAGAAGGAGAGAGGCCCAAGCGCCCAATAGTTCTGCTCGGGTGTTGGTGCCTTGACCACAATTTAAAGTCCACCTACAATGTGTATTGGTTGAGATATGTAGCACTCCTCCTGCACCACTTTGAATGCCGTTGGATTGAGATGCTCCATCGAACCAACCTATGGGGGACTTCTCCGGGATGGGGAGCTTGTGCTTGATGGATTTCCTTATTGCTCTTGGGTGGGTGGCGATCCAAGTTTGGTATAGCCGAGGGTTTTGTAGGCGACAGAGGTGGATGAAGGGGGTCTGTTTTCGAAGATGAAATTATTTCTATTTGTCCAAATAAACTAGCAAACCATGGGGGGGAGATTTAGGGAGCGAGAGGAGTTTTTGGACCAGTTCTCGAAGCAATCTGGAAAAGTGAGGCCATCCCAGGTGTATCTTATGTTGAGGGATGGCCCAGACCGATTTGGCGAAAGCACAGTGAATGAATATGTGTTGTGCAGATTCCTCTTTGAGGTGGCAGAGATATTGTTGTTAGAGATTATTTGAAAGAGATGTATTTTTCCATTTTATTTCATGATTTAAGAGATTGTTTTCAAGAGTCCTATTCTCTTATTTAATTTAATATATATCTAAGTATTGTTGGGAAAATATTACATTGCAATGCTATAGTTAATAGCACCAACATCACTATTGTTAATAGTGTCAACATCATTATCATTGATAATGTTGACATCATTATTTATCTAAAATCCCACATAACAAGAACATCACTTTGTTCATATGTCGTTTATGATATTGGTTGAATCGAGCAGTGATAAGACAATGGATTGACTCTTAATAAGAAATTCTTGATCTCTTATAAGATGATTTAATGAAGACACATGAAGCTGAAGCATTAAAATGAAAAGTACTCACATTATATTTTTTACATTTTGAGAGTTGATAGAGAAAAATGAAGTTGTAGAAGTAAAACAAAACATTCTTTTTACATTCTGAGAGTTGATCGAGAAAAATGAAGTTGTATAAGTAAAAAAAAACATTCTTTAAAAGTAGTAAAATGAAGGATATGCTTTTTACATTTTTACATTCCATATAAAAAAACACAACGAACAAAATATCACACCAAAGATTAAAGAGAATCATAAGACAACACATAGAAACTTGTAGTTGTTATTCCCCAGAGGTTGAAGAAGTCTATATTTTTTAAGGATGCAAATAGATGAAAAACCTAGTTGTTTCTTTTCATTTCATAATTTATTACATCACATGCAAAAATCCAACTCATGTAAGAGACATTATAACAATATAACGATATAACGAATACACCAGTTTAAAATATCATGAAAAAATCCAACTCTTGTAAAAGAGATCTATCCTAATCAGTATAACAATATACAACATAACATTCAAGATCATAACATCATAATACATAAATTATTCAAAATAGTGTTGCAAAGCATGTATTCAAAATAGTGTCAAAAGAGTGCCACAAAGTATTAAAATGTATATTTGAATGTATTAAGAGAATCTCATTATGGCAAAACCTCCTCACTCAAATAATAACTAGATGTCAATTATTTCAGAAATTGATAGAATTTAAATAGAGAGCACATAAATTGAGTAAATAATTATGCATTTAAACCCCCCAATGCTTTTTTTTTTTTTAGTTTCTTCAGGGTGCCTAGACACATGCAAGACATTTTGAAAAATAGACTTGTGATGTGTGGGTGATTACTCCGGGAAATGGTGCCCCTTGCCATATACTTGTACCACTCGAGCCACTTGTTGCTACCTACCTCCCACACCTCCTCAGGGGTGATGTGCATCCTCAAAAGTTTCTTTCATTTCTATAGTGGTAGGTCATGTTCAAAATGCTCATCTCTCTTTTCTACCTCCACTCAGGTATCATCTACACCATTAAAATTTTCTTGCTTAGTTGTATTTCTTAGGTTTGCTATGGTTGAATCATCACCATATGGATTTGTTTGCTCGATAGTTTTTTTCATCTTTGCTCAAGTGATATCATCACCATATGGATTTGTTTGCTTGATAGTATTTTTCATCTTTGTTGGAGTGATATCATCACCAATGACTAACTCATCATCAGTTAGATGTTCAATAGGGAGGGTGTTAGAGAGACATAATGACAACATTATGAAAAAAGTAGTATTGGCAACTGTGACACAAATTGAAAGTAAATATGTAAACAAGCTCACCGTCTATAATATTATTGTATGTAAATTATCAATAATAAGACCAACACCATCTTCTTACTAAAGAGGGATGTATGATTAATTTTATAAAATAAGGTTATAACATGCTAATAATGTTAGCTTGATAGGAAAAAATAAATAACATTGACATTACATAAATCCTTACGCAATCCACAAGGAATGACTAAAATCACAACATCTTGACATGACAAAATCCATAACACAAGTAGGATATGAACACTAATAAGATAAAATTAGACCTATGTAGCATACATTGAACCATGTATTCCCAACCATGGAATCATAAGCCACTTACAACTCATTAAAAATTATAGGCTCTTAAGAAATGAATTCAACATAACATAATCATAATGGATTTCCATAAAATCCCATTTAATGATGTCAAATTCATGCATGGGTGCAATTAGTAAAACACATCATAATAATTTAAAGATATGCTAATTGAAAATCATGGAAACCATGCCAATATTTATAATTAAGCACATTCACATACAATATGCATAACACATATATTTCTATAACATAAGATATATTTCATTTGCAGATTTACAAACAAAGATATAACACTTATATTTTATTCTAAGACGGTCCAAATCAAATCATATGCCACCTCAAGTTAGCCTACAAGGCCGCCGGAGTGAAGAAATAGAGATACATGCTTACGACTCACTCAACCCAATCTAATTGTCATTGGCCTGTGACACCCTATACAATCATGAAGTCCTATACCACCTTTGTATATTTCAAATTATGGGATATAGTTTTTATCCTAAGTGTGTATTAGATCCTAATTTTCCTCCTCCTAGCTTATCTCTTGATGAGGTGTCAGTGTGTGAGCAAACCATTCCTTTTAATAGAAAACCACTTGACTTTGAGAGGTGAGATAACTATTTGTGCATGCCTCTAAGTCTCCCACTTTCATCCTTAGTCTTTAAACAATATGGCCTAACCACATCAACCGCATTTCACTTATTATTTCAATGAGCACAACTTTTAATATAAAGTGAAGAACCATGCATTGGTATTATACCAATGATGTTGATCTACCTCATGGACTTACCAATGAATTTTCACCAAAATGCGAATGAAAATAATTGGCTCATTAAGAGAGTGTTCTACTGATACCACTATAATAAACTATTTCCAGAATATCTATCCCCGTAGGGCCATGTAGTTTGACAATGTCTCTACTGGATATAGGAGAATATTCAACACAATGATTGCATGTGGGATAAAACCTAAAAAATCCATATACCTCTTTTTCTACTATGCATGGAACAAGTGAGTAGTTGGGTTGTAAATTTTGTTTTCTCACACATTGAGTAGTTGGGATGTGTCATATTTGTAGCTAATTCACTTTTCTTGATTCACTCTCATTATATGTTGGAGTTGACATCAATGAACAAATTACAAGCATTCTAGATCACATGTTTACATAGTGGGATTCTCCAAATTCTATGAGTTTTCAACATCCAAATTTGACACTTTTTAAGGAAGTTCTTCATCGAGGCTTAGATCAAGAGTTTCAAAATGAATACTTGGAGATGATACCAGTCTATGCTTTCTTGTTGGTATTATTATTTAGATATATGATTGGAGGGTGGATTGTTGGCCTGTGACGCCCTATATAATCATGAAGGCGTATAACATCTTTGTATATTTTACATTATGGGATATAGTGCTAACAATGAAGTACATAGGTTTGCTTCAGTGACTCAGATCCTAGAGTCAAGGGGATCTCTAATATTACATATAACAATTTAATACTACAAACTACAAAAAATACATTCCATAATAATGTAGATTTCAAGCCTCTCTTCATGGAATAGGGGGAGAGAAATACAAATTTGCTATAGGGGATTTTCATACTAGTTTCATGTGTACATGGATAAATTATCATAAATTGATTATAGAGTGAAATCAAGACAAATCATAATTATTTTAGGAGAAAGTCAAGAGTTTCTTGACATCCCAGGTGAATATTCATTTTTGCCTCATGAGCTATCCAATATCGATTGGATTTCCTTCCCCTTGTCAGAGGAGGGAAGGGATTATGATCCTTCTTCAAGACTTTGGTAAAGAACAAGTATTTAGAGGGCTCCAGATGGGCCTACACTTCCAACTCTACCTCTTTTTCCTCTTCTTGACCCGAGTCCCTATCTTCCTCCTCTGCTTCCTCATCTTCCTCCTCTGACTCCTCTACATCTTCTTCATTTTCCTATTCTTCCTACTCTTCTTCTTGGTCACTAGCCATTGGTTCCTAAGGGGAGGGTTTGTATCATTACCCAGATGATCTAGTCCTAAGATGAGATTTGTTGTTTGTTCCTCTTCAACTCCCTTATTTGTATTTTCAAGATTTTTTGATCCCTCTAAGTTCCCAAGAACTTCAAATTTGTTTTTGCTTGACGTGAGTGGACCCTCTTATGTTGTCTTTGGATGAGATGGTCCCTTTCATTGAAAATTATGCACTTGCTTAAGACCATCTTAAAATCAAGTTCCTTCCTTAATTGTTGTTTTGAAGGAGGCTACTCTTCTTGTATTTTTGGAAAGTTTTTAGAAAATTGTCCATACACATGACACACATTTCACTTGAATAAAATATACTCATAATCTAGCACTTGATGGTGGCTCCACCTATCTAGTTTAATTTGCAAAGCTTATGGGAGTCCCTTCTCCAAATCCACCCCCATGCATATTCTCGTACAAGAATATAGGCTCCCTTTTGGTTCTACTTAGTCAATGAAATGATCCAATTTGTTTCCAATTTATCAAAGGGAGCATTCATCCTAGAAATTAATGGAAGGTGAGGTAATCTTACCCACGTTGGAGTTGCTATAATCTCTAGTTTTGGGTTGAGGTGAAAGGTCCATGGTGCTAGATACATTCCAACAAGAGCTAGTTCAGATATAATGAGGGATTTTCTTCTTGGCTCTAAGGATGGGAGATCCATGTGAGGAATAGCTTCCAGTCATTTTACAAAACAATGCTACTAAGGCTGAGTTCATTTCCTTGGAATCATGGATCAAACCAGAGAGATGAATGCCTATGTATCCTTGCAAGCATCTCCCGTAGCTATGATCCTGTAAGTGAAGGTAGTGGACGATTACTTATGGCCCCAAACCCAACTATTGTTGTTGGTGGCACCTTCTCCAAGATTTATCGACAACTAGTGCTCAGATACCACCAAGGACTCGATGGCACCTTCTTGGCCGATGGCTAGTGCTCATCTTCCACTAACAACTCGATGACCTCCAGGAAACAACCTCACTAGCTACTAAAATCATAGATTGCTCTTAATGGCAGTAGCAAACAACAAAGCAATGGTTAAGGTAAATCCTCGCCACAAAGGGAAGCACATAATTCATCAATGGCTTAGGGTTCTCTCCTCACAAGTAGTCTATTGTACTCTCCATAGTTACCATCTTGGACCATTATATATTATATCCCAAAATGAACATTCACATAGCTTTGTGTGTATAATGATGAGTCCATCACAAAGTCCATAGCAAGGATAAATACAACTACATGCCTAACCAGTTTCTAGTCTGGCCATAGCCTTGACCTCCATGTTAGGGATCCATAAGAGACTTATTTACAACATTTGCAAAACTAGATCATTTATTTAAGCACACATTCCTCAACTTTCATCATTATAACTTTGCATTTACAATTTATACATAATTTGATCCAACTCATACCAAGGGTCAAAACTACATTATTACAACCTCCTAGATATGCATATGAATAACATGAATCCAAAAACATACTTAAAGAGAAACATAACACATTTTGGGGAAAAAACTTACCATGTCATCTACTTTTGGATCAAAAGTATTTGTACCAGACACATCAAGTAGTTCATCGAAAACTTGCTCAACACAAATAATATAAACATTATAACGGGAACATGACAAGATAATGTTGATTGAAAATCAAGTAGAAACAACATAAATGGGGCGTCAAAACCTTATGCAAACTTATTGAGGGATCCACTATCACATCTACAAGGATGTTAACACCTTCAACATCATAGTCTATCATACAAACAAGACTATCAAGAGAACATACTTTAGGGGGGTGAACTTGGTTGGGAGTGTCTTCAATGATTTGTGAGGAAGATCAGATCTTGCTCACAATCCCACCCAAGGTAATAGGGGTAACTTGCACAATGGAATAATGTTCATGTTAATGTAAACATATATAGATAAGTACCACCGAACAAAAAACAAAATGAAAACAAGTTCAAGAATGCTACTTGTAGTTTGTAGAGAATTGATGAGTTGTCCTTTCTTTCCTCTTGGCATGGAAACACCATTAAGAGTAGTAGCAACGACAACATCAACAAAATTGTATTAAGTAATTGAAGATTTTTTTGTCAAAGGGTGACTTTCGCCAACAAAACATCATAACGTCAGTGTAAAATGAGAACTGATTGTATAACATTGACATCAAATTACATAGTAAGTATAAAACTGATGGATTAATATTATAAAAACATAAAAAATGAAAATTAGAGGACTTACAACAGTTTCGACAATTTCATATGGCTTGATGGGAGTATAAAGTTTATTTCTTTTATTGAGAACTTAAAAGACACCATAATACTATAGACCAATCCAAAAATACAAAAATTATGCATGCACACATAAGACCAACATGTAGTTTTACTCGTGGCTCAACTAGGGGATCCTCAAGAGGAGGAGGCAATAATGTTTTTTCTTCTTCTAGTCATGTTAAATTCTTCCTAAACTAGCACTTGACAGTTAATTCTAAATAAATTATTTCTCTCAATCTATTGAATAAAAATGCAATTGAGTTTTTAACAAAACATTACAGCGGAAGCATAAATAGGAAATCAAACACAATGTGCACACATAATTTATGGGTAAAAATCCCTGGAAAAACCCCTAAAGGAAAACTAGTACCTTGTTGATTTTATTGATATAAAATCTGGCTCCCAGCCTGGGATAATGGCCCACCTAAGGAATAATACAAAACAACAAATAGCCTAGCCTATCAAACCTGGCTGCTATTCCTTTTGCTTCCCCTTTGTTCTTTTTCTCCGACCCTGCCCCTGCACACTTTGATGAAAGTACTTCTTCACCCAATCAATGAGATCTCCTATCTCACTGTGTGTGTGTGTGTGTCATTAACCTCGCACATAGGCTGCCTTTTATAATCTCGAGTTTACCTTGAATTCAAAACCCTAGATCTCCAAAGTGATCAATGGTTGAGATTAGATTTCACCATCACTTTAGATCTAATGGCTAGGATTTAATTCAATTCACTAATGCTAAATACTTAGGAATTTAATTAAATTAAACCCACATTAATTACAAAAGTACATTCACTTTAATAATCACTTTATTAAAGTGAATCTCTTAAGTCTTAAGAGGCATTAATGACGACTTCCACATGTTAGACACAAAACCGATGTAGAAGGACCTATCCGATGCTACAAACATCAACAAGTACTGCAATAAAATACAAAGATGGTCATGAATAATAAAAAAAATCAATAAATTAAAAAAGAATGATGTTTTTTAACATGGATACTTCACTTCCCATGGAGCTCCCTTAGCATTATTATCCATGCTTCTTCTCCCATCTTCCCATTTTCCTATCAACTATTTCCTTCTATATTTGTTCCAAATTAACAAATCGATAGGGTAAGGCAACCCCTAAGAAGACACATAATTTCTAAACCAACCAATAGAGATGAATGATGTGCATGATCCAAATTTTCCTTTTCTGTGTGGGTGATAGAATAGGGTTTCCTAGAATTCTTTGGAACCTAATCAAGGTTCACACACCCTTTCTTTTCACCCTCCTACATAGTGGTCTAGTAATTTTGTGTATTCTTAGATGATGTGTTGTAAAGTTTTCCCAGTTGTTGTCGTCATAGATGCCATTGCAGTGTGAGATTAAGTAGTGGTGAAGTGCTTTCAACAACCACCTTTGCAACAAAAAATCAATGCCACTAATAGCAAATTCAATTATGAAGGTTTGCTCCACCATAATTTCAAGGTCAAGAAAGATTAATGTCGTTTTCCTGTCAAACAACATATGTGGCATTACCATTTTAGAACTCACATGATGGAAGAAATTCATAAGGCTGACATGAAAAAATACAATGATAACACAACTTTAACACAACTATGACATAACAAGATAGAAGGTCAACACGATGAAATGACAAACATATATGTGACTTGCATGATATGCGATAATCAACCAACATTTTTCTCCAAATAAAATATTAAGATTTTTTCAACGTTTTTGCTACCAATTAAATATATATTGATTAGGGTGTTTTTTAAGGATTCAAATATTATACCTATGTAAAGTATTCTAGGCAAATATTTCAGTTTGAAAATCTAGATATGTAGGTGAATATTCAATAAAATATATATAATTTGCTTTTAAAACTTTAAATTTTTGGCGAATATCATCAATTTAATTATATTTATGTAAAAAATAGGTGAATTTTTCATCAAATTGCCAATTGGCCAAATTTCACTTGGTGCTAGAGTATCACATAAAATTGTGTTTAATTGGCTAGAGCTGGTTTTTTTCATATGTAAGGAAACAATTTAAAGGCCCAAGACCTAGGGGCATCTAGTAGGGGTGGAAGTATGCCCCCTTACATATCACCAATGGGTTATTTTAGGTGGGCAAGTTTTGTTTACATAGGATGATGTAGCTGCACATCGTAGCCTTGTTGAGATTGTGGGTTATTTTAGGTAGACAAGTTTTGTTTACACAAGATGATGTAGCTGCACATAGGAGTCTTGACATTGTATCAATAAAGACAAAGTTGTTTCAATAAAGACTAGGCAAGGCTAATACCCCTGCATGCTTTTAAAAAAAAATATATTGATACTTAACAATTTTTGTATAAACTTAAACAAAAAATAACCAAAAACTTTAATTTAATGACAATTTCTAACTTTTAAAAATAAAGCCAAAATCCACAATCAATCTCATATTTAATGATAATTTCTAATTTTTAAAAATAAAGCCAAACATCCACACTCAATACCTTTTTTTCAGACTTAATGACATTTTCTAACTTTTAAAAATAAAGGCAAACATTCACAATCAGTCTTTTTTTCAGATTTAATGACATTTTCTAACTTTTAAAAATAAAGGCAACCATCCACAATCAGTCTCAGCAGTTTCTAAGTTTTAAAAATAAAGCCAAACATCCACAGTCAGTTTGTCATGTTTAATGAAAATTACCTTTTTTTTCAGACTTAATGACATTTTTTAACTTTTAAAAATAAAGGTAAACATTCACAATCAGTCTTTTTTCCAGATTTAATGACATTTTCTAACTTTTAAAAATAAAGGCAAACATCCACAATCAGTCTCAGCAGTTTCTAAGTTTTAAAAATAAAGCCAAACATCCACAATCAGTTTGTCATGTTTAATGAAAATTATAAATCTTAACATTGCACAAATCTCTGTAAACTGTGCAAAAAGGTGTTGGTGTTCTACTTTTTGGGTTTTTTTGGTAGGGGCGATGTAAATTTGGACACAATCACTATTTTCTGTTATTTAAATTGCATTTTGAATATATAAATAGATTTAGTTTGCTAAAAAACCCCTGAGACACTCTGATCAGACAAACTTAGACACTCTGATTAGACAAACTTAGTCACTCAAATCTGCAGATTCAACCATTCATCACCGGATTTCAAGCAAAATCAAACAAAAAAAATTACCCAGAACAACCAAAAACATAAAACCTTTAGAATACTGCGTGCGTGCAGAAAGGCTGTTTTTGTTTCTTTTCACAGTGTCTGATTAGTTTCAACTTCAATTTCAAATAAAACCATGGCTATCTGTAAACATCTACTACAGTTTAGAGTTCAAAAAGTACCCAGAAGTCCCAAATAATCATATGGTTTAACAACACAGGGGTTAAGTTCTCTGAGGATCACTCCTGAAACAATGACGAAAATGGCATTGCCCACTTCAAATGCTGGATTAGCAGACGCCACTATCTTCCTGACTGGAACAGATCTGATCCCCTGCACTAACATCGAAGTTGTAGCGATAAATAAAATATAAATACTGCGAGCAAAAGTGGAGTCGAAAGCTAGATTGAAATCATTGCCAAATGAACCTGGTTCGACTGAAAATTTTGGAGATGGCCGATCAGTGTACCCAGAAATCCCAAATAAGTTCCCAGGGTCAACTGAAAATTTATTTCCAGACAATCTACAAACAATGAATGCAAGCCGAACAGGGCATGGAGTTTCTCTGTCTAACAATGTAGGGCCTTAACCGCTGATATGTCGAATAGCTGAGAAGAATCGAGTAGGGCCTGGAGTTTCTCCTTCCAACAACTCTGGTTGCAGAGAGTATCTCAAATTTAACAATTATGGTTGCAGAGCGGGACCGGATGCATGGAGGGTCAAAGCACCGAATGGAATATGGGAGGGAAGAATATCATAACGGAGCAGCGAGGAGCACAGCAGAACAGAAAGGACTCGAGCAGAATGGCTTGGCTGTGAGCATAGAGGCACAGACCCCCAACAAATGCGGCTTAATTTAAACAAACGTGGCCTAATCTAAACGTTCTAACGTTTTGGATTTTTTCGGCTACTATTATCGGAATGGAGTATGCTGGGAGCAATTTTTCCTCCGGAGTTTTGTTTTTTGTCTGAATTTGGTCAAATTTTCAGAGGTAGTTTGAGTTTCGCATGGATCAAAGTGTCATGTATTTCAGAATCTTATTCAAGGGGTTTTTTCCCATTTTAAACCAATCCAGTTGCTCAGAAAATCGATCAAAGTTCTGAGTTGGCCAAAAAATTAAAAGCGATCGTTAGAAAACCTGTTGGAAAAGTAACTCTGGAGGGAAGATTGCTCTCAAGTTAGCCCACTCCTTATAGGAATTTGACAATGCTATTGTCTATGAAATCACATTTTCATAGTGTTTAAATCCTGATTTTAAATGTATAAATTGATTCAGCCTCCTCAAAAACCCCAAGGCACATTTATATGCAATCTCAGCTAAAATCTACAAATCCAACTTTTTTTCTAAATTTCTCACAGTGTTTTGGCACCTTTATATGCAATTCTAGCTACTAAAATATGCATTTCCAACTTTTTTTTTTAATTTCTGAGAGTATTTGGGTGGAGTTTGAAAAATGAGCAGAAAAAAACAAAAAAAAAACATAGAAGTGAAAGCACTTCTATTTTAAACTTAATGCTATCAGTGAGATTTAATGTCCTTAAGTATATATATTACCTAGAAAATGAAAGAATAAAGAGTTAAAAAATAATAATAACTATTTCAGTTGGAAATTTGAATTACAGATAAAATATATATGCATGTGGTACTCCAAAAATGCTCTCATCAAAGCATCCAAAACGAAACTTTCAATCACAAAATAAGTTTTTAGACAAAATGAGCTAGTGATCTCTCTCCCTAATCCTTATTGCATCTTTGCACATATTGAGTCCAACTCTAGCTTCCCCCTTCTAATCAAAGTTTGTTTGCTTCTATCCATTCTTGGATCTCAAATA
>ML795851.1:374606-414900 GCA_009831015.1 Picea engelmannii
AATATACAACATAACATTCAAGATCATAACATCATAATACATAAATTATTCAAAATAGTGTTGCAAAGCATGTATTCAAAATAGTGTCAAAAGAGTGCCACAAAGTATTAAAATGTATATTTGAATGTATTAAGAGAATCTCATTATGGCAAAACCTCCTCACTCAAATAATAACTAGATGTCAATTATTTCAGAAATTGATAGAATTTAAATAGAGAGCACATAAATTGAGTAAATAATTATGCATTTAAACCCCCCAATGCTTTTTTTTTTTTTAGTTTCTTCAGGGTGCCTAGACACATGCAAGACATTTTGAAAAATAGACTTGTGATGTGTGGGTGATTACTCCGGGAAATGGTGCCCCTTGCCATATACTTGTACCACTCGAGCCACTTGTTGCTACCTACCTCCCACACCTCCTCAGGGGTGATGTGCATCCTCAAAAGTTTCTTTCATTTCTATAGTGGTAGGTCATGTTCAAAATGCTCATCTCTCTTTTCTACCTCCACTCAGGTATCATCTACACCATTAAAATTTTCTTGCTTAGTTGTATTTCTTAGGTTTGCTATGGTTGAATCATCACCATATGGATTTGTTTGCTCGATAGTTTTTTTCATCTTTGCTCAAGTGATATCATCACCATATGGATTTGTTTGCTTGATAGTATTTTTCATCTTTGTTGGAGTGATATCATCACCAATGACTAACTCATCATCAGTTAGATGTTCAATAGGGAGGGTGTTAGAGAGACATAATGACAACATTATGAAAAAAGTAGTATTGGCAACTGTGACACAAATTGAAAGTAAATATGTAAACAAGCTCACCGTCTATAATATTATTGTATGTAAATTATCAATAATAAGACCAACACCATCTTCTTACTAAAGAGGGATGTATGATTAATTTTATAAAATAAGGTTATAACATGCTAATAATGTTAGCTTGATAGGAAAAAATAAATAACATTGACATTACATAAATCCTTACGCAATCCACAAGGAATGACTAAAATCACAACATCTTGACATGACAAAATCCATAACACAAGTAGGATATGAACACTAATAAGATAAAATTAGACCTATGTAGCATACATTGAACCATGTATTCCCAACCATGGAATCATAAGCCACTTACAACTCATTAAAAATTATAGGCTCTTAAGAAATGAATTCAACATAACATAATCATAATGGATTTCCATAAAATCCCATTTAATGATGTCAAATTCATGCATGGGTGCAATTAGTAAAACACATCATAATAATTTAAAGATATGCTAATTGAAAATCATGGAAACCATGCCAATATTTATAATTAAGCACATTCACATACAATATGCATAACACATATATTTCTATAACATAAGATATATTTCATTTGCAGATTTACAAACAAAGATATAACACTTATATTTTATTCTAAGACGGTCCAAATCAAATCATATGCCACCTCAAGTTAGCCTACAAGGCCGCCGGAGTGAAGAAATAGAGATACATGCTTACGACTCACTCAACCCAATCTAATTGTCATTGGCCTGTGACACCCTATACAATCATGAAGTCCTATACCACCTTTGTATATTTCAAATTATGGGATATAGTTTTTATCCTAAGTGTGTATTAGATCCTAATTTTCCTCCTCCTAGCTTATCTCTTGATGAGGTGTCAGTGTGTGAGCAAACCATTCCTTTTAATAGAAAACCACTTGACTTTGAGAGGTGAGATAACTATTTGTGCATGCCTCTAAGTCTCCCACTTTCATCCTTAGTCTTTAAACAATATGGCCTAACCACATCAACCGCATTTCACTTATTATTTCAATGAGCACAACTTTTAATATAAAGTGAAGAACCATGCATTGGTATTATACCAATGATGTTGATCTACCTCATGGACTTACCAATGAATTTTCACCAAAATGCGAATGAAAATAATTGGCTCATTAAGAGAGTGTTCTACTGATACCACTATAATAAACTATTTCCAGAATATCTATCCCCGTAGGGCCATGTAGTTTGACAATGTCTCTACTGGATATAGGAGAATATTCAACACAATGATTGCATGTGGGATAAAACCTAAAAAATCCATATACCTCTTTTTCTACTATGCATGGAACAAGTGAGTAGTTGGGTTGTAAATTTTGTTTTCTCACACATTGAGTAGTTGGGATGTGTCATATTTGTAGCTAATTCACTTTTCTTGATTCACTCTCATTATATGTTGGAGTTGACATCAATGAACAAATTACAAGCATTCTAGATCACATGTTTACATAGTGGGATTCTCCAAATTCTATGAGTTTTCAACATCCAAATTTGACACTTTTTAAGGAAGTTCTTCATCGAGGCTTAGATCAAGAGTTTCAAAATGAATACTTGGAGATGATACCAGTCTATGCTTTCTTGTTGGTATTATTATTTAGATATATGATTGGAGGGTGGATTGTTGGCCTGTGACGCCCTATATAATCATGAAGGCGTATAACATCTTTGTATATTTTACATTATGGGATATAGTGCTAACAATGAAGTACATAGGTTTGCTTCAGTGACTCAGATCCTAGAGTCAAGGGGATCTCTAATATTACATATAACAATTTAATACTACAAACTACAAAAAATACATTCCATAATAATGTAGATTTCAAGCCTCTCTTCATGGAATAGGGGGAGAGAAATACAAATTTGCTATAGGGGATTTTCATACTAGTTTCATGTGTACATGGATAAATTATCATAAATTGATTATAGAGTGAAATCAAGACAAATCATAATTATTTTAGGAGAAAGTCAAGAGTTTCTTGACATCCCAGGTGAATATTCATTTTTGCCTCATGAGCTATCCAATATCGATTGGATTTCCTTCCCCTTGTCAGAGGAGGGAAGGGATTATGATCCTTCTTCAAGACTTTGGTAAAGAACAAGTATTTAGAGGGCTCCAGATGGGCCTACACTTCCAACTCTACCTCTTTTTCCTCTTCTTGACCCGAGTCCCTATCTTCCTCCTCTGCTTCCTCATCTTCCTCCTCTGACTCCTCTACATCTTCTTCATTTTCCTATTCTTCCTACTCTTCTTCTTGGTCACTAGCCATTGGTTCCTAAGGGGAGGGTTTGTATCATTACCCAGATGATCTAGTCCTAAGATGAGATTTGTTGTTTGTTCCTCTTCAACTCCCTTATTTGTATTTTCAAGATTTTTTGATCCCTCTAAGTTCCCAAGAACTTCAAATTTGTTTTTGCTTGACGTGAGTGGACCCTCTTATGTTGTCTTTGGATGAGATGGTCCCTTTCATTGAAAATTATGCACTTGCTTAAGACCATCTTAAAATCAAGTTCCTTCCTTAATTGTTGTTTTGAAGGAGGCTACTCTTCTTGTATTTTTGGAAAGTTTTTAGAAAATTGTCCATACACATGACACACATTTCACTTGAATAAAATATACTCATAATCTAGCACTTGATGGTGGCTCCACCTATCTAGTTTAATTTGCAAAGCTTATGGGAGTCCCTTCTCCAAATCCACCCCCATGCATATTCTCGTACAAGAATATAGGCTCCCTTTTGGTTCTACTTAGTCAATGAAATGATCCAATTTGTTTCCAATTTATCAAAGGGAGCATTCATCCTAGAAATTAATGGAAGGTGAGGTAATCTTACCCACGTTGGAGTTGCTATAATCTCTAGTTTTGGGTTGAGGTGAAAGGTCCATGGTGCTAGATACATTCCAACAAGAGCTAGTTCAGATATAATGAGGGATTTTCTTCTTGGCTCTAAGGATGGGAGATCCATGTGAGGAATAGCTTCCAGTCATTTTACAAAACAATGCTACTAAGGCTGAGTTCATTTCCTTGGAATCATGGATCAAACCAGAGAGATGAATGCCTATGTATCCTTGCAAGCATCTCCCGTAGCTATGATCCTGTAAGTGAAGGTAGTGGACGATTACTTATGGCCCCAAACCCAACTATTGTTGTTGGTGGCACCTTCTCCAAGATTTATCGACAACTAGTGCTCAGATACCACCAAGGACTCGATGGCACCTTCTTGGCCGATGGCTAGTGCTCATCTTCCACTAACAACTCGATGACCTCCAGGAAACAACCTCACTAGCTACTAAAATCATAGATTGCTCTTAATGGCAGTAGCAAACAACAAAGCAATGGTTAAGGTAAATCCTCGCCACAAAGGGAAGCACATAATTCATCAATGGCTTAGGGTTCTCTCCTCACAAGTAGTCTATTGTACTCTCCATAGTTACCATCTTGGACCATTATATATTATATCCCAAAATGAACATTCACATAGCTTTGTGTGTATAATGATGAGTCCATCACAAAGTCCATAGCAAGGATAAATACAACTACATGCCTAACCAGTTTCTAGTCTGGCCATAGCCTTGACCTCCATGTTAGGGATCCATAAGAGACTTATTTACAACATTTGCAAAACTAGATCATTTATTTAAGCACACATTCCTCAACTTTCATCATTATAACTTTGCATTTACAATTTATACATAATTTGATCCAACTCATACCAAGGGTCAAAACTACATTATTACAACCTCCTAGATATGCATATGAATAACATGAATCCAAAAACATACTTAAAGAGAAACATAACACATTTTGGGGAAAAAACTTACCATGTCATCTACTTTTGGATCAAAAGTATTTGTACCAGACACATCAAGTAGTTCATCGAAAACTTGCTCAACACAAATAATATAAACATTATAACGGGAACATGACAAGATAATGTTGATTGAAAATCAAGTAGAAACAACATAAATGGGGCGTCAAAACCTTATGCAAACTTATTGAGGGATCCACTATCACATCTACAAGGATGTTAACACCTTCAACATCATAGTCTATCATACAAACAAGACTATCAAGAGAACATACTTTAGGGGGGTGAACTTGGTTGGGAGTGTCTTCAATGATTTGTGAGGAAGATCAGATCTTGCTCACAATCCCACCCAAGGTAATAGGGGTAACTTGCACAATGGAATAATGTTCATGTTAATGTAAACATATATAGATAAGTACCACCGAACAAAAAACAAAATGAAAACAAGTTCAAGAATGCTACTTGTAGTTTGTAGAGAATTGATGAGTTGTCCTTTCTTTCCTCTTGGCATGGAAACACCATTAAGAGTAGTAGCAACGACAACATCAACAAAATTGTATTAAGTAATTGAAGATTTTTTTGTCAAAGGGTGACTTTCGCCAACAAAACATCATAACGTCAGTGTAAAATGAGAACTGATTGTATAACATTGACATCAAATTACATAGTAAGTATAAAACTGATGGATTAATATTATAAAAACATAAAAAATGAAAATTAGAGGACTTACAACAGTTTCGACAATTTCATATGGCTTGATGGGAGTATAAAGTTTATTTCTTTTATTGAGAACTTAAAAGACACCATAATACTATAGACCAATCCAAAAATACAAAAATTATGCATGCACACATAAGACCAACATGTAGTTTTACTCGTGGCTCAACTAGGGGATCCTCAAGAGGAGGAGGCAATAATGTTTTTTCTTCTTCTAGTCATGTTAAATTCTTCCTAAACTAGCACTTGACAGTTAATTCTAAATAAATTATTTCTCTCAATCTATTGAATAAAAATGCAATTGAGTTTTTAACAAAACATTACAGCGGAAGCATAAATAGGAAATCAAACACAATGTGCACACATAATTTATGGGTAAAAATCCCTGGAAAAACCCCTAAAGGAAAACTAGTACCTTGTTGATTTTATTGATATAAAATCTGGCTCCCAGCCTGGGATAATGGCCCACCTAAGGAATAATACAAAACAACAAATAGCCTAGCCTATCAAACCTGGCTGCTATTCCTTTTGCTTCCCCTTTGTTCTTTTTCTCCGACCCTGCCCCTGCACACTTTGATGAAAGTACTTCTTCACCCAATCAATGAGATCTCCTATCTCACTGTGTGTGTGTGTGTGTCATTAACCTCGCACATAGGCTGCCTTTTATAATCTCGAGTTTACCTTGAATTCAAAACCCTAGATCTCCAAAGTGATCAATGGTTGAGATTAGATTTCACCATCACTTTAGATCTAATGGCTAGGATTTAATTCAATTCACTAATGCTAAATACTTAGGAATTTAATTAAATTAAACCCACATTAATTACAAAAGTACATTCACTTTAATAATCACTTTATTAAAGTGAATCTCTTAAGTCTTAAGAGGCATTAATGACGACTTCCACATGTTAGACACAAAACCGATGTAGAAGGACCTATCCGATGCTACAAACATCAACAAGTACTGCAATAAAATACAAAGATGGTCATGAATAATAAAAAAAATCAATAAATTAAAAAAGAATGATGTTTTTTAACATGGATACTTCACTTCCCATGGAGCTCCCTTAGCATTATTATCCATGCTTCTTCTCCCATCTTCCCATTTTCCTATCAACTATTTCCTTCTATATTTGTTCCAAATTAACAAATCGATAGGGTAAGGCAACCCCTAAGAAGACACATAATTTCTAAACCAACCAATAGAGATGAATGATGTGCATGATCCAAATTTTCCTTTTCTGTGTGGGTGATAGAATAGGGTTTCCTAGAATTCTTTGGAACCTAATCAAGGTTCACACACCCTTTCTTTTCACCCTCCTACATAGTGGTCTAGTAATTTTGTGTATTCTTAGATGATGTGTTGTAAAGTTTTCCCAGTTGTTGTCGTCATAGATGCCATTGCAGTGTGAGATTAAGTAGTGGTGAAGTGCTTTCAACAACCACCTTTGCAACAAAAAATCAATGCCACTAATAGCAAATTCAATTATGAAGGTTTGCTCCACCATAATTTCAAGGTCAAGAAAGATTAATGTCGTTTTCCTGTCAAACAACATATGTGGCATTACCATTTTAGAACTCACATGATGGAAGAAATTCATAAGGCTGACATGAAAAAATACAATGATAACACAACTTTAACACAACTATGACATAACAAGATAGAAGGTCAACACGATGAAATGACAAACATATATGTGACTTGCATGATATGCGATAATCAACCAACATTTTTCTCCAAATAAAATATTAAGATTTTTTCAACGTTTTTGCTACCAATTAAATATATATTGATTAGGGTGTTTTTTAAGGATTCAAATATTATACCTATGTAAAGTATTCTAGGCAAATATTTCAGTTTGAAAATCTAGATATGTAGGTGAATATTCAATAAAATATATATAATTTGCTTTTAAAACTTTAAATTTTTGGCGAATATCATCAATTTAATTATATTTATGTAAAAAATAGGTGAATTTTTCATCAAATTGCCAATTGGCCAAATTTCACTTGGTGCTAGAGTATCACATAAAATTGTGTTTAATTGGCTAGAGCTGGTTTTTTTCATATGTAAGGAAACAATTTAAAGGCCCAAGACCTAGGGGCATCTAGTAGGGGTGGAAGTATGCCCCCTTACATATCACCAATGGGTTATTTTAGGTGGGCAAGTTTTGTTTACATAGGATGATGTAGCTGCACATCGTAGCCTTGTTGAGATTGTGGGTTATTTTAGGTAGACAAGTTTTGTTTACACAAGATGATGTAGCTGCACATAGGAGTCTTGACATTGTATCAATAAAGACAAAGTTGTTTCAATAAAGACTAGGCAAGGCTAATACCCCTGCATGCTTTTAAAAAAAAATATATTGATACTTAACAATTTTTGTATAAACTTAAACAAAAAATAACCAAAAACTTTAATTTAATGACAATTTCTAACTTTTAAAAATAAAGCCAAAATCCACAATCAATCTCATATTTAATGATAATTTCTAATTTTTAAAAATAAAGCCAAACATCCACACTCAATACCTTTTTTTCAGACTTAATGACATTTTCTAACTTTTAAAAATAAAGGCAAACATTCACAATCAGTCTTTTTTTCAGATTTAATGACATTTTCTAACTTTTAAAAATAAAGGCAACCATCCACAATCAGTCTCAGCAGTTTCTAAGTTTTAAAAATAAAGCCAAACATCCACAGTCAGTTTGTCATGTTTAATGAAAATTACCTTTTTTTTCAGACTTAATGACATTTTTTAACTTTTAAAAATAAAGGTAAACATTCACAATCAGTCTTTTTTCCAGATTTAATGACATTTTCTAACTTTTAAAAATAAAGGCAAACATCCACAATCAGTCTCAGCAGTTTCTAAGTTTTAAAAATAAAGCCAAACATCCACAATCAGTTTGTCATGTTTAATGAAAATTATAAATCTTAACATTGCACAAATCTCTGTAAACTGTGCAAAAAGGTGTTGGTGTTCTACTTTTTGGGTTTTTTTGGTAGGGGCGATGTAAATTTGGACACAATCACTATTTTCTGTTATTTAAATTGCATTTTGAATATATAAATAGATTTAGTTTGCTAAAAAACCCCTGAGACACTCTGATCAGACAAACTTAGACACTCTGATTAGACAAACTTAGTCACTCAAATCTGCAGATTCAACCATTCATCACCGGATTTCAAGCAAAATCAAACAAAAAAAATTACCCAGAACAACCAAAAACATAAAACCTTTAGAATACTGCGTGCGTGCAGAAAGGCTGTTTTTGTTTCTTTTCACAGTGTCTGATTAGTTTCAACTTCAATTTCAAATAAAACCATGGCTATCTGTAAACATCTACTACAGTTTAGAGTTCAAAAAGTACCCAGAAGTCCCAAATAATCATATGGTTTAACAACACAGGGGTTAAGTTCTCTGAGGATCACTCCTGAAACAATGACGAAAATGGCATTGCCCACTTCAAATGCTGGATTAGCAGACGCCACTATCTTCCTGACTGGAACAGATCTGATCCCCTGCACTAACATCGAAGTTGTAGCGATAAATAAAATATAAATACTGCGAGCAAAAGTGGAGTCGAAAGCTAGATTGAAATCATTGCCAAATGAACCTGGTTCGACTGAAAATTTTGGAGATGGCCGATCAGTGTACCCAGAAATCCCAAATAAGTTCCCAGGGTCAACTGAAAATTTATTTCCAGACAATCTACAAACAATGAATGCAAGCCGAACAGGGCATGGAGTTTCTCTGTCTAACAATGTAGGGCCTTAACCGCTGATATGTCGAATAGCTGAGAAGAATCGAGTAGGGCCTGGAGTTTCTCCTTCCAACAACTCTGGTTGCAGAGAGTATCTCAAATTTAACAATTATGGTTGCAGAGCGGGACCGGATGCATGGAGGGTCAAAGCACCGAATGGAATATGGGAGGGAAGAATATCATAACGGAGCAGCGAGGAGCACAGCAGAACAGAAAGGACTCGAGCAGAATGGCTTGGCTGTGAGCATAGAGGCACAGACCCCCAACAAATGCGGCTTAATTTAAACAAACGTGGCCTAATCTAAACGTTCTAACGTTTTGGATTTTTTCGGCTACTATTATCGGAATGGAGTATGCTGGGAGCAATTTTTCCTCCGGAGTTTTGTTTTTTGTCTGAATTTGGTCAAATTTTCAGAGGTAGTTTGAGTTTCGCATGGATCAAAGTGTCATGTATTTCAGAATCTTATTCAAGGGGTTTTTTCCCATTTTAAACCAATCCAGTTGCTCAGAAAATCGATCAAAGTTCTGAGTTGGCCAAAAAATTAAAAGCGATCGTTAGAAAACCTGTTGGAAAAGTAACTCTGGAGGGAAGATTGCTCTCAAGTTAGCCCACTCCTTATAGGAATTTGACAATGCTATTGTCTATGAAATCACATTTTCATAGTGTTTAAATCCTGATTTTAAATGTATAAATTGATTCAGCCTCCTCAAAAACCCCAAGGCACATTTATATGCAATCTCAGCTAAAATCTACAAATCCAACTTTTTTTCTAAATTTCTCACAGTGTTTTGGCACCTTTATATGCAATTCTAGCTACTAAAATATGCATTTCCAACTTTTTTTTTTAATTTCTGAGAGTATTTGGGTGGAGTTTGAAAAATGAGCAGAAAAAAACAAAAAAAAAACATAGAAGTGAAAGCACTTCTATTTTAAACTTAATGCTATCAGTGAGATTTAATGTCCTTAAGTATATATATTACCTAGAAAATGAAAGAATAAAGAGTTAAAAAATAATAATAACTATTTCAGTTGGAAATTTGAATTACAGATAAAATATATATGCATGTGGTACTCCAAAAATGCTCTCATCAAAGCATCCAAAACGAAACTTTCAATCACAAAATAAGTTTTTAGACAAAATGAGCTAGTGATCTCTCTCCCTAATCCTTATTGCATCTTTGCACATATTGAGTCCAACTCTAGCTTCCCCCTTCTAATCAAAGTTTGTTTGCTTCTATCCATTCTTGGATCTCAAATATAATTTTTCATAGGATCTATTGCCTCTACTAAGAAATGAGCCCCTTGCATGTTTAGAGAGATTATTAAGGGTTTTGGAGTCTAAAACACTCTGCACAACCTATTTAAGGGACAACCTACCCAAGGGTCCTTTCCTACTCTTACCTTGGATCTATTCCTTACTCTCCACGTGAACCATTGGCCCACTATTAGGAAAGCTCTCACCAATGCCTTCCATATTATGGAGCCTTTTGTTATCATACAAACTTGTCAGAGTCCTGTGGGGTTGTGGTTTCTACCTAAGTCTGTGTTTTTCCTTCTCACTCTCCTTTCGCAGACCAATTCTTAAGTTTTTTCCTCTTTGGCTTGTAAAATCATTTTTCCCCTTCGGCTTGTAAAATCGTTTTTGTTTGCCCCCCTCTGTGTTTAAAGTGTTGCAGTCTCCCTGTTTTCCCAACCCATATCCAGTCGTCCAAGTCTTTGTTTACACAGGTCGCAACTGCAAGCTCAAAGAGCGACACTCAAAGCGGTCTGTTCTGGACCCGAATCAAGCTAAGACAGGTTCAACTTTCAATGACAGGAATTCCATGTGGAGTCTAGATTAGCGGCTCACGAGCGTTCGGAATCTTAAAAGTTGCGCGAAGTATAGCGCCAGAGAAAAAGGCCCGAAGAGAGCATGAACCGTTGATTTTTAAAGGGATAGGTGTCATTTGATCTAAGTGTTCGGGGAAATAAGCTTCCAGACTTTCGAAGTGAGAAGTGTGTGGAATTCCTGAAGTGTCGAAGCCTGAACTCCCGAAATAATCTGAGCCATCAAAAGCCAAGGAAGCATAGAGGCAGATCCCCCGCTTCGGAGTTCTGTGCTCCGGAGAATTGTGGGAGTTAAACATTGCAAAGCTCTGAAGACCCGAAGGAGATCCCGATCATTGATCGAGGAGGGATTAGAAGGGCCATTGATCTGGTTGAAGGGGTCAAAGTCCCAAAGCAGGAGCAAAACCGTTGATTGAAGAGGATGTGCATCAGTAGATCGACAACTCCAGGTAAAATCACAAAAGGTAAGCAAGATTTGAGTTTGGATTTTCCTGGAGCCCGAAAGCTCGACATCATACATCATACAACCTTATTGTAAACCACTAGAAGGTGTGAAAAATCAAGAAGCAGATCCATTTATGATGAGATAAAAGGAGACTAAAGATAGACACTAGATGATCCAATTAACTAACTAAATGTTGATTCCAATGTTGATAAGCATAAGCCTTGTTATTCCCGATTTTTAGGGATAACTAGGAGATCATGTCTCGAGGCCCACAGGTCGTAGACATAGTACCGAGAGAAGGATTGACCTGAGCATGGCCCTGGAGGGCCTATCCTTTTCTTCTTCCATCAACTTTGTCTTGTCAGCAGCAGTAGCATCCATCACCATCGGCTTGGTCTTGTATCAGAAAAGGTTCTTGCTCCATGAGGTAATTGGTCCAGGTATCATGGTATGTGTCACTTTTGATCATTAAAACCTTTAAATATATGCATATTGTTAGCGATATTTCTTGTCATGAGCTCGAGAGCCTTCGGGTCTGCAAGTTGCACGAAATGCTCAAGAGCAGCACGGGATAATTCCTATTTTTCCAAATAGCAAGTCAAGCGAGCGGGCAAAATGTCGTCGACAACATCCAAAGTCTATTTTGCGAAGCAGATCAGCGGTCGGTGGGTAATTGCAGTCAGCCGAGTCACGCCAAGAATAGCGCAGATATTGTTAAAGAGGTGAACGGTGTCAGCTGTCGGATCGACAGAAGAACATATCTGGACTGTTGGTTCGGGGTCGTGCATCGGAGTCTCGTAAGAAAATACCCAAGGAATTGGCCGCGAGGATCGCGAGTTTGCGAGGTTGCGAGATTTCGACCGTTGGAGGACAGGTGGCCACAACAAAGCGGTGAAGTGGAATACAGGTGGCAGGAGCCCTCGGGATCTCGCTGCGAGAAGTCTCGAGGTATTGGCGTTAGGATTCGCGAGTTGCGAAGTGCCGAGGTTCGTGTGAATGTGTGGCAGAGCATAAGGTGGGACCATGTGGTCGACGGGTGGACCCGCATTCGCTGGAGATGAAGTTAGCATTCCGCTGAATTCTCGCATCTCGGGGACTCGCGAAATAGGAGGGTGAAAACTCGATGGTTCAACCGGCGAGGTTGAGAGGTCACGAGGACCCGGGCCCACAGTATTTCCGAGAAGATCTCAGCCTTCCATATGAAGCGGACACCTGGTGCGAGTAGAGCCATCTCGGCGCTTCGCGACTCCAACTCGCAGAAAGCAGCTCTGCTATTTTCCGAGGTGCGAAGTGCCGAGAGAATCTTGGGCCCGGGCCCACGACATCGCCAGGAGAAGTAGGAGCCATCAGATCTCAGAGGGACACGTGGTGCGCGATTAGGCTCCTCGCCTCCTCGCCCCTCACAACTCTAAAGTGCAAAGAACATCTCTGTTATTTTCCGATGCGCGAGGTGCCGAGAAAGTTTCGGACCGGGGCCCATCGTGGCGTCGGGTAAGTTTCAGAACCGTCATATCTAGAGGGACACCTGGCGCATGATTAAGCTACCTTGGCGTTTCGCCTCTCGCGACTTCAAGGCACAAAGAACGGTCCTCCTTATTCGCGAACGCTGAAAATCCTCTATGGGAATAAAAGCAGGGTCACGGTCCACGGTCACTTGAGAAATTGAAAGAGCTAAGCAGAAGGGGGCCTAAAGGCGTCGTGCCCAGTCGTCGAAAGCATCGTCACGATTTCCAGATGCCGTCAGAAGCGATTTCGCTCCTGGTTTTCGCTTGAAGTAAATAAAGATAGGAAAGAGTAGTTGAAGCCTCCTTTCATTCATTAAATGAGGGAATGGAGGGTCTGTCAAGATGTTCGCTCGCAGAGGTCCTGTGTACCGATTTTCTCAAAGAGGTCATGCCAAGGTCCTCAGCTCGATAGAGAAGTCTGCACACGCTAGCCAAGCGCTTAATGGCTTAGCTACTCTCCTTACAGGAGCCATGCTTAGTTAAGGTAGCTCTTAAAAGAAAACATCAGTACGAGTTTGAATGAGGGGACACCCGGCTTTGAGTGACTGTGCACACCTCTGTGAGGTGAAGTTTCCTGAGTATATAGACTCAGTTTTTGGTATTTTGTAGGCATCGATGGTTGAGCAGTGCTCCCGGGTTGTAAAGTTTTAATGAAGCATTGTTATTCTGGTTATGTGTGAAATTTTGAGACTTCTTGCCTTATGAATGCCAGTTTCTTTCATGTCTTTGTTTACACTGTGTTAGAGCAACTCGGAATTGGAGGATCCAGTCGAGCTGTAGCTATTATAGGATGATGTTGTAATGGATCATTGTAATAGTTGCGTTGTCTCTAATTAGTTCTTGTGATTTCCCCAGCGCTGAGTGACTTGGAATTGGAGGATCCAGTCAAGTCCCCTCTCAGTTCCTTGAGACCCTGAACCAAGCGGATCTTGCATTCAGAGTCTTTCTTCTGCAAACGACTGAAAGCCTGTTGCCCAAATTCGTTTGTTCACCTTTCTCACTAAGTCTTCCACCTGTTCACCTTCTAATCAACCCGCTGGCTGAAGTTAGGATTCCAGACCTCCTTTGTTCTTTACGTACCAGATCCAGTCCATGAGTTAGAGTGATACCTCCTCGAGCCATTATCTCCATTTGATCATCCCTTATAAACAAATCATGACATTAAACTGATGGGTGTCGGGCTCTGCTCCTGCAAGCAATCCAGGAGTGACTTCCGACGCTAACACATATGATTCCTTTTATCTCTAACAACTGCTCGAATCTTACATTATCCCACTTGACCATGCTTGGGGAGATTGACAGGGTGCCCTAGCAAGCCTGTGCCCATAGGTCTTGGTTTGCCACTGGGGGGGTTTCTGAAAAGACATCGTCCGCTCCCATCATAGCACCACTGTTTCATCTTATCTCCCGCTCATTTATCCCATTCCCCTTGTCCGGGCATTGGGTTGACCTATTTGTAGGATTTCACCTTATCTCATGGGAAGAAGGGGCTAAAGGCCCAGAAGGTAAAAGCAGTTGGTAAAAGACAAAATCCTAAAAATGAAACCTCGAGATGCTTCACCTAGGGATCCCCGAGAAGGCAATAAAAGGCCTCTCAGCAAGAAACAAGAGGGACCCAAAAAATAACAAACAAGATCTAGTCAGAGGATAGGGGGTCTCATCATGAGCCAGCCTACTAGGTTCATGGGTACCTAACAATATGACATTGCCACCATCTGGTTACCACGCCAGCGCAGTGACCTTTGGTTGCATGACCAAGGGAAAGGGGGTCTCATCACGAGCCAACCTTCTCATCTCTGTGAAAGTACTTGTGAGTAACATTGTCATCTCTGGTCACCATACCAAGGCAGTGTCCTCTGGTTATCCCTTGAATAAAAAGAAAAAGAAGAAGAAAAAGAAAATAAAAGAATAAAGCAAGAAAAAGAATAAAGGCAAGAACGGGCTTGAAAAAAACGCATCCATGACAGGTACAACTCGCCTTCTACAAAGGCACCCACAGATAAAATTATGCATCCTTGGCTCTCATTGCACCCACATGTCTGGATATCCCCTAGCCACATCACCTCACTTACATGGCTTGGATGAAATCCTCCTGGAAACTTTTCTTTTCTTGTGGATATTAGCCCAATAGGATGTTTTGTCTTTTCTCCAATCTTGTATTGCAGGTTTTTGTAATGTCTTTGAGCTATTCACTGATGTATTAGGGTCTTATGCATATGTTTAATAATATTGATGATGAGATGTGATTAACATTGTTATGATCCCAGTGACTGATGAGCCCATGGAGGGCGTAGCTTTTGATGTGCAGGATCATGCCCGACGGATAGGTACCATTTGGACTGGTACACATGGAGAGATGATTAGTTCGGACCTCCATGGGGCTGAAGAGCCCACCAGATGGATGTTGAGACCCCATCAGGGGGCAAAGATAGGACGGTGGTTGACCAGGGTTTTGTACTGGAGAAGAAGAGAACGTTCCATCAGAGGCACTTTGGCAGAGCCTGGCCTAGGGGGATTGACCCACATTCAGTGAAATGTTTGCCCTGGATGGCCCAAGACATCACCTATAGGCTCATGACGTCATCTTGAGCGTGTGGCAGTTTGACAGGGAAGTTGGCACGTGTGGCATGATGGAGAGGCCCAAAGAGGGCTAACGTTTTGCTCTTTATTGCTGCATTTTCCCTAAAAAGGGCTAACGTCTCCCTCAGAAGGGGTGATGTCTGACTTTTTGCTCAATTAGGGTTTTAATTTGACAATTTAATGTAAAAAACAGTATGATTTTGACATTATGGCCTTGTAGACCTTTTTATGACCTAAAAGTTAATTTAGATCATTGATACACTATATATTGAGGAGTTTTAGCCTCATTTTATCATCATCTATCACTCACCACTTGGTGAGGTCTGAAATTTGTGCCCCATTTGGGTTATTGGCTGATTTGAGGAAGGTGCACCTGTTGAAGGAAGATATTTTTGGCATTCTATGGTTTGTTTTTTGAAGGAAGGTGTTACAACTAGGGTTTGCATGATTATTTTCTTGATGATTTGTAAATATTTTTCCGCAAAACTTCTTGATTGAATGGTTGTAGTTTAATTTCTTGCATCTATTTATAAATATTGTTGAATCAAAACCCTAGGGGATAAACACACAAGTAGGTCGTTGTCTCATGTCCCCTGATAGAAAAACTTTTAGCCATTGAAGAAGAAGAAGAGAGCCTAGCCATAACTACACTCATTTTTCTTCTTCCCTTAAGCTAGCAGTACCTTTTGATTTCAAGAGGAAGAGGATGTCCCAGGCCTAGGTTATCTACACCTAGGGTCATTTTCTTTTAGGGTTTGATGAAAGAGCCTTGCTTTAGCAACACTCTCCCTCTTTAAACCCTCTTGTCTTGACTTTGCTTTTCATTGAGCTAGTTGTTTGTCGGGAAGGAGGAGAGAGCACGAGGCCTTGCTTTAGGAACATCAGAGTGAGCCTCTCTCCCCTAGGGTTATGATTTTGGAGCCCTGCTTTAGCAGCACTTCAAAACTTATCCCTCTAGTCCTTTAAAATCTCATCTCCTTCAACTTTTGCGTTCTTCACCTATGACTCCATGAACCCTAAGGCACTGATCTAAGACCTCCAGCGTTGAAGTAGAATTGAATCCAAGCACTCTCAAACCTTTTTTGAAAATTGAAACCCTAACTACACTAACCCTAGCCTAGACTAACTTACTAACCCTAAGTTGTTGACGTCATCATTGAATATTTCATCTTTATTGCAACAACATTTTGACTTTTGAGTAATTGAATGGTAGTTGAAGGCATTAATTGAGTTAAGGAGTTATTTGTTATATTAAATGGCGTATCATTCAAGTATTTATTGATGAAGTGATATTAATTCCATTGTTATTTTGTAAGCATTGACTTCGTCAACATTTACCTTTTAAATTGCTCATATTGAATATTAGATAGTCATTGATTTATATGAAGTACTAACCAAGCCTGCATATATCAGTTTATTGTTGCTTTGTTCTCGGGCAGGGATTCTAGTTGGTTTTCTTTGTTGTCTATAAGCCGGACTATTTGTTTTGGTGGTGATCTGTGAAGGGGGAAACTTGTCATTGTCTGATTATCCTTTAGCCTCTTCAAAACCCCAGGTCACCGGGGACGTCTCCCCTGGGCCTCACCTCCCTAAAGAGAAAGAACCTTCCCATCATGGTGACATTGGGTGGGATAGGTTCTTGTTACGCCAGTTTGACCCTCTATCTTTTATCTTTTCTTCCTAGCTACAAACTGTGTGATAACAAGCCTCAAATACAACTAATTCACCCTAACATAGGATTTGGACAAGTCTATCTTGAGGACCATAGATAACATTTTATCCATTTCCCTTAAAAACTTAGAACCCCATTCTTCATAGAATTTGAAGGGTGCTCTCTTTAGGGCACAACTATAAACAAAAAAGGTGAAGAGGATGGAGCTCAAGTGGATTGGGCTAAAGTTCAAATATATTCTACTACTCCACCATATATCTACAAGAGAGGTGGATGAAGAAAGAGAAAGAAGGAGATGGAGGGAGGAAAAACAAACATCAAGATATCACAACAAAGAGGTAACCACCCAAATTGTGGCATATGATTTTAGACATGCAGGGTAAAAAAAATAAAAAATTAGATAACAAAATTAGAGCAAGAATCTTGAGTAATGGAGACATCAATTTTGAGATATTGTTTTGTTGCATAAGGAGGCACTAAACCTCTAGGTAGGGGTAATGATGGGATTTTGTATTGTTTCTTGTTTGGCCCATCATGTATCAACTTTTGATACATTTTACTCCAATACTTGACCCTCATATGGAACAATTATGCCTTTTGATGTTTATTGAGGTTATTGTGACATTGCTTGTTTATATATGCATGATTTTCTTAAATTATTGAATATGAATGTGATGAAATTTGTGCTTGAATTGTTTTGAGGATTTGTGCATGTATTTCATATGAATACTAATGTGGTTCAAAGGATAACAATGTGGGAAATCAAATCACCTAGGACAAGATCGTATCCTCCTCAATTATGACTCCAGAAAACCAAGTGCATGTTGGTCATTCCAAGGGATCTTGTCCCTTTGCCTACTTCAAGAGCTACCAACACTCAAGAGACGCATTGATGTCCTCTATGCAATTCAAATTAATTGATCCTAGGGAATTGAAATTGCACAAGGAGGTTGTGATCCCATGAAACACAACATAGATTTTTAGGGACAACTCCCACAATCAAGGGATTGATTGGGAGTTCAGTTAGGTTTCCCTTCAAGTACAAATAGGAGCATAGTCTTATAGATTAGTTAGTCTCATTTTTGTGTTGTCATTTCTCTAGTACTATTGGTGATTTGAATTGTAGTAGAAGGCAACTTGCTACCTTGATTTCATGACATATTTTGAATAAAGAAGAGAGTTACATTACATATTTCAGTGTTGTTTCTTGAACAAGGGTTCTAGGCACATCCTTTAGTAGGGCCCACTAAAGGAGAGGACTGTAAACCCTTATATGCATATCTTATTGTCTTTAAATTATTTTTTTGTGTTGATTACAAACTTTATAGTATGATTATCGACTTCTATAGTAGGCTAGATAATTAGTTTATTCATGTTATTTCCAATGTTTCTATGTTTTTCTTTATGTCTTTGAACAACACTTATATGATCTCTACTTGATGTACTTCATTGATATCATTTAATTTATAATGCTCAATACTTAAAGAATGTTGTATGAGAAATCTAATATTACTAAAAGTTGTAAGTATTGATTGTCTAATAGTAGCCCTCACTATAACATACGAGGTCAATATTCGATGAAATATAATGACGATAAGGATACAATTAATCGTACCATTGAAAATTACTACATAATTATTAAAATTTTAATTACTTTTTATATGGGCTCCCCGATGTGCATCATAAGTACGAAAATGTTCTTGTTCCATCAGTGTTGCGACAAACATTTGCCGAAAGATTGACGCACATCAATAGATGTGTGAAAAGGCCAAATACTCTTTTGAAAATGGTTTAACGGTCGTTCACTTGATCAACATTTGTTGGAAGTTCGATGACGGTGAGAGATTTCAACAATGTTGTTGTAGGTGCGACATTTATACAAGTTTTTTCTGGTCATGGTTTGATATATGCAATAGTATTTTTTCTACGAGCTACTTGTTTCAAATCTAATTCTTTATTTATGTAGCTCAGATTTTGTACTTTGAAGGTTAGAATTTTTAATATTTCTTTGTTTTCTTTTAAATGCCCACATTGGATCCCTAACCCTTAGACCCTCTTTTATTTGGGGACACAAATTGTTGTCTAGGAAATAGGTTTGAACATGTCTACTCAATTTAATTTAATGACTATACAATTTGTCTTGGCCTAGTTATCTTTCATTGTCCGATTTTCTTACTTGCTTATAGTGAAGCTTTGAAGCTTATGTGGTGAAAATGTATGGTTTTGATTTCTTTAGTAATTGTTGACTACTCTTATAAACCTTCTATAAATCTATGACAACAATAACTTAATTCTCTAGTACATATGGGGTCAATATTTGACGACATTTTTACCGTAAGAATATATTTGTATATCGTACTTATATTGCTTTAGTGGATTTTTTTATAGTAGGAAATTACAATGCCATATAATAACATTACTTTGATAGAAAATGAAAGGATGCTTGCTAGGTTAAGGGCAACATTGGAGGCAAAGAGTGATGGGAAATGTTATTTCCCTTGCAATTGATGCAAGGGATTTAATAGAAGAAGACTTGTAAGAAGAATAATTGAAAAACATTGTAGGGACTATGGGCACATTGAAGGGTGGTATGGATATTGTCCAATGGTAAGTTATTCATTATATGTCTTTGTATTGAGTGTATTTGTAAATTTTTCTTTGGTTTTAATATTTGTTACATACACTAATTTTATTGATTGTCTGGAATTATAAAGATAAATCCTCCTAGTTGTGTGGCACCGAATAATGTGCCTAATAGTAGTAGAAATACTATTGTACAAGCTGAGGAAGATGGTATGATTTTGATAATCAAGTTAATCCTATGGAAGAATATGACACCAATAATACAGTTGAGGATGATGAGACAAATTGATTAATCCAAGGAATCCTTTCTCCTATTGATGAGGACAACTTTGATGATATTCATGATGTACCTTTGTTTGAGAAGGCATAACAAACCCTTTATGAAGGCTCAAGAAAAAATATTCTCTTCGCTATAATTCTTTTGGTGAACTTGAAGGTATTGAATGGTTTGTCAAACACTTGTCTCACATAGATCCTAAGGTACGCAATATAATTCGTCACATATACATAAAGGCTGATTTTTTTTTTCTCTATTTTTAGTGTCAATTAATGTGTAAATTAAGGATGCAATGTTTATGATTACTATTTTTTACGTTAATTGTTTATTTTTTTATGCTATATATTGTTAGGTGAATTTTTATTACCACCGTCAAATAATTTACCTCGCACATACTGAGAGTTATCTACCGTTATGAAAGATATTGGAATGGAGTATCATGTTATTAATACATGTCCTAATGATCATATTATATATTATGGACAATATGCATCGGAAATGAAATGCTCGCAATGTCAAATCAATAGATATTAAACCGATCAAGTAACACAAAAGGTGCCTCACAAGGTTCTTCATCATATTCCCCTAATTCCACATTTGCAACAACTGTTCAAGTGCAAAAACATAGCATAGTTTATGGATTACCATGCATGAAACATAAGTGAAGATGGTGTTATTTGAATGCCTCCAGATGGTTATGCATTTAGGAACGTCGAAGAAAGATGGTCATTTTTTAAAGAAGAACCTCGTAATGTTAGGATTTCATTGGTAGTTGATGGTGTCAATCCATTTGGTGAATTCAAGTTTATTTACTTAGTGTGGCCTATTTTTGTTATAAACAATAACCTTCCTCCTTGGATGTCAATAAAGAGGGAGCACACAATATTGACAATGATTGTTTAAGGTATTTGTTTACAATATTTGTTTGAACGTACCATTTCATTTGTCTTATTTGTTGCATAATTGTTTATATATATACAAGGTAGTAATTATGTGTGTTTTCAACCAATTAGGTAAGTACCAAGTGAAAGATATGAATGTATATATTGAGCCTCTTATTGATGAGCTGCAAAACTTATGGGATGTAATCACTATGTATGATGTCTCTAGACCAATAGGGAAAAAAAAATCAATTCCGTGAAATACTAACATGGACAAATCATGATGCCCTAAGGATAACTCATTTTTTGGTATGTAACATACTACTACACTTTAATAGTATATAATTTGATGAAAATATCATGCATGTTTCTTAAATTGTTCCTTGTTATATAACTAATACTGGCATTAATCCATATCTTGTAGGTCTTCAAACAAAGGGTAAATTTGCATGTCCATTTTGCGGTCCTAGAATGAAATATCGTCATTCAAGAAGTTTAGGAAAGGAGGTGTTTGATGAGTATAGGCACTTCCTCCCTAAGAACCATAGGTATCAAACTACTGAGAAATATCTTTTCAATGGAAAAAAAAATACTACAACAAAACCACGAAGAATGACACATCACCTATGGAAGTTGGAATATAATAGAGATTGTCAAGGCATTAATGATGGTCTTCCACGAGGAATGAAAAATTACCCCATACAATTCAGTAGGTTTCCCTACTATGAGCACCTACAAATAAGTCATTTGTTTGATACAATGCATATTAGGAATAATGTAACAAAAATGTTTTGAAGAATCTTAAATGGAAGAAGTGGCAAAGAAAAATTTGTCAAAATTTTTAGTGACATTCATGAAGATGATCATGCAATGAAAAATTTGATTGGTTAAAATAAGAATGGACACTGAACTAATCGTCCATGTTTATTTACAGGGTAGGAAATCAATGTTGTAAAAGAGGTCATTCAGAAAATTAAATTTCCCACGAGATTTTATTCAAACATAAATAATATCTTAACGAAGAAAGGTGAATTTGGTGGGGTAAAAACTCATGACCGAAATACCTTCTTTAAGATAATTATTTGGGTAGATTTCTATATAGGTAATACTTATTTTTAGTTTTTTTTTTATTTTGTTTTCTTTTCAAAAAAATAATGATCCCTTTTTTGTTACAACATGTTCTACCTCTATCTCTCCCTGATAACTTTGACAACAACATAAACCAAATTATATATGATCTTGGCAAATACATGAGGTAAATAATGATTTATATGAAAAATGTTTGTTGCAAAACTTGTTGACATGTGTTTTAATTTCAATGTATATACATTTTTTTTGAAACCTATGATTTGCTTGTATCATGTGTATGTGGTTGTCATATAAAGAAATCCAGAAAGAAGATATAAAATATTGGAGGAGAGAAATCCCTTGGATAATGTGTGAAATGAAAAAGTATCTACCTATGACATTTTTCAATGCACAAGAACACTACCTCATACACCAAGTTGAGGAGATTGAAATGTGTGGACCTATACACATAAGGTCAATGTGGATGGTGGAGAGGCACTTGAATTTAGTGAAGGATTTTGTTAGACAAAAAACACATCCTGAGGTTTCTATGGTGGAGAGCTATATGATATATCAATCCTTGGTGTATATTAGTCAGTATCTTCCTAAATTAGCAACAAATATGAAGGTGCATCGCATTTGGGATGCCAACTCCATCAACAAATTTGAAGGGAGGTTATGGTTGGGAAAGGTAGAATGAGGAAAGTGAAAGGTAATTAGATGGTAGAAATCTATAATACTTTGCATTATTAAGTTTTATCTATATTGTACTTATTTAATTTGTATTCTTCCATCAATTATTAATCTTTATTCCTATTATTTAGTACAGTTGGTCGAGAGTGGGATGCACTAAATTTATTCATCACAAACAATCTTGATTGGATGAAGGTATGGATAGATCAATGTATACAATGTAATGGTAGGTTCTCATGGGAAGGGGTGGCTACATTTATTAAAGAATCTCATTGTAATCAAGATACCAATCTTACTTAGAGGGAAATTGATTTAGAATATGCTTTAAAAGATAAACATGCAAGCATATTCACCCAGTACATCATGTTTCAATTAATTTTCATTATATTAATCTATGTGGTGTGTTTTGTTTATAAATTTTTACGAAGTTTAAATATGTTTGTTGATTGACAATGCATTTTTATGTGTTGATCATATTGCAGTTGAAACACCACACGGATATGTAGTGCAATGATTGTAAATTTTGCATCAAAAAATTGGATGACAAGAAGAAAATCTCTGATTGTGGGATAATTCCAGTCTTCCAAGTCACTAATGTTTCCTCTAGAAGTGACAGGAATCCAACAGTATCTGAAAATAGATATTATGAGTATTTGGATGATATACTTGAGTGTGACTTTAAATCCTTCGAGTTAGTTCTGTTCGAGGTAAAATGGTACATGTTACAGATGAATGAATGTGATCCCAAAAGAACATTTATTGAGCATGCAAATGTATTGACCATGGTTAATACAAGGACACTTGAGCATGGCACAAAAACTTATGTTCTTCCAAGCCAACGCAAGCAAGTATTTTATTCAGAGGTTCCAGGTAAAACAGGTTGGTTGTACGTTGTTAGATATGATCCAAGAGGAATGCTTGTAATGCATAATGTACTAGAAGAAGATGATATTGAAGAATAAGATTACGAAGGGAAGCATGAGGTAGATGTATTGTTAGACGAAGAATTCGAAGAAGTTGAGCCAGATGTAGATGACAATGTTCTCGATGATTATATTGAGAATGATATTATCAAAAATGATATTAATGACGATCTTGATATGGCCAATCCTTTCAATGTCGATTCTGAACCAGATGATACATATGTGGAGTTAGATGAAGAAGAAGATCAATGATATTGTAGAGACATTGAAATGTAGGAGGCATGTGAATATATCTTTTATATTATTTATTCTCTTTAAAATATTTATTTATATGGGTTAATCATTGTCGTCATATTCGTTGTTGTCGTCATCATTGTCATCATCATAATCAACATTGTCATCATCATTGTCATTTTTGTCATCATCATTGTCATCGTTGTCATCGTCATCATCGTCATCATCATCATCGTCCTCCTGCTCCTCATCAACATCATCATCGTCATCATTGTTGTTGTCATATCCATCGTTGTCATCGTTATCATCGTCATCATCATCAACATCATCATCGTCATTTTCATCATCGTCGTCATTTCCATTGTCATAATCATCATCATATCGTCATCATCATAATCAACATTGTCATCCTCCTCCTCCTCCTCATCATTTCCATTGTCATCGTAGTTGTCGTCATTGTCATTGTGCACTAGAATTGTGGAATGTTCCCTTCTTTGAGGGTTTTAACCATGCAAAAACATTGGTTTTATGATCTTTTATCTGGTTGTGTGAGCGTTTCTTAAGGTTTTCATCCTATGTGGGAATACCCTATTTTTTCAAATAGAAACAACCCACAATTTCCTCCTAACATACTTTAAAATGAAACATGTTAACACCCTAATACACTATAAACCCTAACCATTTTGATTATGAATGAACGATGATTCCTAACACCCTAACCCATTATCACACCTTAATATCTAACCATCATGACCCCTAACCCTTAGCACCCCTAACAAAATAATTCACCATAAAATTTGACCTCTATAACACTAACACCCTAACCATTATGACCTATAGTCCTTACGAGTCATGAAATAATCTTCCCTTAACGCATTTTGACCATAAATTATCAATAGAAACCATGCCTCCATATTTTAAGGAAGAATATCCAACCAATGTTTGTGTTAAGCCCAAATATCCAAATGAGGGATCTATGGTTTTCAATTCATCCAAAAAAAACAAGAGCATTAGAAATCTTCTTTGGTTATGCAAGTAAACTCTTGATCTTGAGAAGGAAAAAAGGATTTAAGTCCTTCATAAGAGGTAATTAACAAAAATCAACAAGAGGCATTGGAAACATGTTAGTGAATTACTTTGAAGACATGTCGATGAAATGTAAGGAAACTAGTGGTGATCTAAATGAACATGGATGGACTCAAATAAGAAGACAAAAGGATAAATTGTCCAATAATTCCAACCATATGACTATTTGGTTGAGAAGATAAAATAGTTAGTTGCTTTATTTTTTTGTAATGAAAATGGACCCTACCTAGCCCCAAAAACTTGTAGTAGTTTGTTCTTTAGTCTCAATTTTCATTAGGCTTGTTGAAGCACATGATCAACATAACGTTTGGAAAGTAAGCATATATTGATATTTCGATATTTGTTTATAATAAAAAATCATTTTTGAGGCCCCTAGAAATGAAATGAATCTTATGATTATTTAAACCCTTAACTCTTATAAGCCTTATCCCCATAATGCATAACCCTTATCACCCTTAACCTCAATAACTCTTAATTATTATAACATATAACAAATATAACACTTAATTCCCGACACACTAAAACAAAAAACTAGTGAATCTTATAGACCATAACCACTAAAATCCTTAACCCTTGTAACTCCTAATCACTAATCCTTATCACTTATAATAAGTAACACACATACCTAATCCAATTTAACCACCAATCCTTATAACCTTGAACCAATATAAGCATTAACTCTTGTAATTATTAATCACTATAACCCTTAACCCCTAAAAATATTATTGCTTAACTATTATAACCATGAAATAAAAGCCCAAATATCCCCCAACCCCTATAACCCCTAACCTTTATAACCTTTAATCCTCATCAACCCTAAACTCTATCATCAAACCCCTAATCCTTAAAACTTGTAACCCCTAACCACTATAAACCTTGATGACCAATATATATCATCCCTAACCTAGGTACAACCCTTAACCATCATCTACCTTTACCCTTATCCTCTAATCCATGACCCTTTAACCTTATAACCCTTAACCACTATAACCTCTATCCCCTTTAAAAATTAGAGTAGAACTACTATAATTGATAACTAATAAACCATATAACCCATAACCAATTTAGATCCTAATGATAAACACATATAATACATAGTTTTATCACCTCTAACCCTCTATACATGTCCCGCTATCACTATGATGTAACCCCTTACTCTTATAACCGTTAAACCCTAAATTTTGTAACCCCCAAACCCTACCAAGTAATAATTATAACCCTTAACACATATCAATTTAATCTCCTAATCCCTAAACCCAAATCCTTAATCCATATAATCCCTTACCCTTATTAAACCTATCCCATATAACCCTTGATCCATTACATTTATCACTCCTAACATATATAATCTATAATACATAACCATAATAACCTTTAACCCATATAAAACCTTACTCATAACCTCTAACAATTTAAATTCGTAACCAATAACCCATATAACACCTAACACCTAAAGTCAAACCCATAACTCTTTTCCACTATATCATATATCACCTAACTCTCATAACAACCCAAATAATCCTAACACCTAACTCCTAACCATTATAACTGCTAACCTCTATCATTCTAATGCTTAATCCCTATAGCCACTAACCACTATAACACCTAAAATTTTAAATCCTTAGCCTCTGACCATTATATTCCTTAACTTATAGAATCCCTCATACTTAAACCCTTTACCATTATAAACCATTAATGCATACAACCCCTAACCTCTACCAAATCTATTGTTTATACTCCCTAACATGTAGCACATGATCCCTATACTATAAAACATATTATAGTGAGTCCCTAACACTTATACCTTTAACTATAATTACTATAATTCATAAACCATATAACCTCTCATTCATAAATCTTATAATATTCAAACCTTATAACACCTAACCCTTGGAACCTTTAATCCCTAGCCATTGACCACTATAACCCTTAATAACTAAGATTTATATCTCAAAACCCCTAATCATAGTAACCTATAACTCCTAACTCTTATTACTCTTATCCCCTAATGTCCAACCCCTAACCCTTATAACTTCAAACACATATAATGCCTCTATATTTGATCCTATAACCACTAAACCTTATCCTATATAAGCCCTAATTAAAAACACTTTGTACTCTTATAATAATTATCCCATATAACATCTATCCACCCAAACCCCTAACCTCTTTAATCATTATCCACTTTCACCTAAACCATATAGACCCAAACCTCCTTGACCACTAATCTCCAACCCTTTATCCATACATAATTATCCCCTAAGCCCCAACCCTTGATCACCATAACCCATAACTATAAAAAACTATAACACATAATCACTAGGACCCTTAATTCTTAATTCCTATCACCATCTCCCAATAAATATAACCTCTTATCTCTATAACCCATAATTCCCATCAAACCTCATTCTCATATGACTTTACCCTATCACCCCTATCAATTATAATCCATTACCCTTAAAAACATTAGCTAATGTTATTCTATCACCATTATAAACTTTAACTAGTGAACCCTATAATCCATCATCTTCATCGCCCATACAATCCCCAACATTTATGTATCATAACCTCTAGTATTTATAACCTCAAACTGTTATCCCATGTCATTTCTGATACTAGTCATCTCTAACCCATGCCCCATATGTAATATCCCCACTATAATCCTCAGTTTAATTAATGCATAATGTAGATATGAAATGTGGCCACAACCAAGTGATGTATATGCAAATTGTATTTCTGAATTTTAATAATAAAATGTGATGCCAATTGCCGGGGGATATGGACAGAGATGGGAGATGATTAATCCACAAGAGAGGGGAGGGTCTAAGAGAATGTCTAAGAGGGGTCCAAGGGGGAATTACCAAGGTCTATCAATTCAACACACTTCCTAAACTTATTATTGGTATATGAACCTTATAATTTATGATTGAGTGTCCCCAAATCCAATACATGTAATAGGGTGGGTGTGAGAAGTCACATCCCATAGTTATTGTAAGCATAGGGGATGGGTACAATCAACTTGAGGAAGAGTTTAATTCAACCAAGTAAGCCAAAGAGAGTAAATTTGTATGGGCAGTTACAACAGTTTTAGACAGTCAATGTTTTGCATGAACAACAAGCAGATAAGAGGAAGAAGTGCATTGGAGCTGGATCAACCATGGAGGGACAATTATGGAGTATGATAGATAGTTTTTGGAGTGTGTTTTGGAGCAAAAGATTGAAGAGCCAGGTTGTTAGGACTAAAGAGTGAACTCATGTGTGAGTTGCATTGTAACAATAAGTTATTGTTGTTGTTTTCCTAGTAGTGAGCTCCCTTGAATTTCCCAGTAGTGAGATTCTTAGTTACTTGTGACAAAGAGACTCTAATAAATGAATGGGATTCCTGATGGACTAAGAGAAGTGAAGGGGTACATTCCTTGGATTGGATAGGTCGAGAGGAAGAGAGCTGGTGGAAAATCGAGATAGTTGTAGGGGAATACTAGTGGGTTGTGGGATTTTCTAAGATGTGAGTGGACAATGAGAGACCACCCTCTTTTGTGGATTGCTATCCCCAGCTCTGGGGTGGATTGTTGTTGAGATCTGTAAAAAAAATTCTATGGTTGGGTAGAATGTCTATTCCAAGCAGCTGGTTGCACAATTATTTTAAAAGGTAAGTTTTTTATCTTGTTTTTGTGTTGCATTATGAGTTTAATTGTTGTCTGTGAATTCTATGTTTGAGAACGAGTTATATGTTGTTGTATTTGAGTTTATTAGTTGCATTTTATGTTTATTTTATAATTATGTAGATACATCTAGTTCGTGGTATCATACATTAGTTAAATTTGTGTGTAATTCGTAGCTAGTAAGCTACAAGAATTTAGTTCATACAAAATTTTAATTTTATGGGTATTTCCATGCGTAATGGTCCTCTGATGGGTCGAGGAACATTATAGATTGGTATCAAAGGTTCTATTTTAACACTGGACTCATATGGAACAAGAACCAACGTGAATTTGGTAAAATTCATTGTCACAGATTTCAATTTGTGATGAATTTGGGGAAAAACGAAGAAAATTAGAGTGAAATACCCAAATTTGTGAGCAAATTCATGTTTTAAATGCCTTAAAACTGTTGGAGAGATGATACAGAGCATCAATATGCAGATTTGCATTGTTAAAAATTCGACTTGGAAGGTCAAATTTCATGTTTTTATGGTCGTTGTAGAGTTAGGTGAAGTTTGATGGATCGATGACTGAGGTCGCGTTTGATTTTGAAATCAACGACCTAGATTCATTGTAAATTGATTTTTTTTTAAATATAAGGTTTTTTAGAGTTTGGCAAGGTCTAGCAGATCGACAGTTGAGATTCAATTTTGGTAGTTGGAAAAATGAGACAGATCAACGGACTGGATTCATTTTTGGTCATTTAGAAGTTGGAGCATATCAATGATCAAGATCATTTTGAATGGAAGATCGATGACCCAAATTAATTTGGGATTTCGTAAAACATTTCTAGGTGTTGGAGTTCGCCAACAAAAGTTGTTGATGGATGATGATTGAATCAACGATTTTGGCAAAGAGTTTGGCTTGGAAAAAAGAAATCACCAATCATTGATGGTCGATGGTCGGGGTCGGTAGAAATTGGAAAAAGGTTTCATGCATCCAAAGGAAATTGTCGATGGTCGATGGTCAAGGGTTGGAGAAATCATAAACGTGTTTCGATCGACCAAGAGAAATCGTTGATTGTTGATGGCCAATTGTTGGGGGTCGACATAATTAGTGAGGTGTTTGATTCATCCAAGAGAAGTTGTTGATCAATGATGAAGGAAAGAGGTTGATGATGTGTCATGTCACATCAACATTCACGTGTCATGCCACATCAACATCCATGTGTCATGCCACATCAATCAAACATCTACATGTAATGCCATGTTAACCAAGAAATGACCAATGAACGATGATTGGGTTGACCTAATTGGTAAATAGTTTCATTCATTCCAGAGGGATCATCAACGACCAACGACTGATGGTCAGGTTAGCCGGTTTAGTAATGACTTGCAAAATTGATTGTCAAAGGAAATCGTTGATGGCCAATGGTCGGGTCGGAAAAATTGGCAGGTTGTTTCACACATTTAAATTAAATTATTGATTGTCGACAGAGTTCATATCTATGATTGATATTTTCCTTGATTTTGAGATCAATGACTCAGATTAAAAGGTTGTTATAATAGTAAAACAATCAATTTTCTATGAAATTTTCATATTTTTGATGGTCTTAAACTTGCGGGGTGATCTTGAGGCCCTAAATGATGTTTTTGAGGAGTCAATTTCTATGAGATGAGGGTGTACCTTTGGTACACCTTATCCCTGCAACTTAAATAAAAGAAATCAAAGAGACCTTTCCAATGAGCTATTTTGGGGTAAAATAGTGTTTGTATGAGAAAGCTACAACTGAAACAATTAAGGGTATAATGTTAGAACCAATTTACCTCTAGAGGAGACAACTCCTTGCTTAGAGTCCATTTTGGGCACATGAGCAGTCTATGGAAATATTATGAACCATAGAATACAACCATGGAGCCAAATTTGGAATCTGGGTATGTAAAAATGTGCAAGAAGAGAAGGAAGACACCTGTAGCATATACATGGATAAAATGAGGAAAACAATCTAAACTTCTTCAGACCATAAATTTCAACTCGGAGATCAGATTTGAGAAAAGAAAAATAGTCATTGGAAAGGTATTGAGGAGGAGAAGACATCTATCCACCCATAATTTTCAATTGGGCACTAAAATTTTCTCAAAAAATAATAAATCAATTTTGCAGCACTGAAAACAAAACAATGAGTGGAAAATTGCAACTTGTGAATGTTGTAACTTTTTTCCCAGAACTCATAATGATGCATGAGTACATCCATTGGTGATCTGGATTATGATGAGAACGAAATGAGACAAAAACAAAAATATATAAGAGAACACAAAAATACAGTGAAACCCAACTTCTATTAATGAATACGAGAGAGAAAAACATTGCAGAACAAAAACTCACAGAATGGGGTAGCTTATCTATGAAAAGAAAGATATGTTGGCTACACTTCATTCTCAACAAGATTTACATCACACTCCATTGCCTACTTAAAGGGCCTCCTTCACCTCAATTATATATGAGAGAGTGAGAGGAGAACAATTCCCATGATGCATGTGGGATAAATTAGTCTAAGTTTATAAAATGTCATAGGCATGTAAAACACTAGGACTTCCTGGGAGGTCACCCATACCAGTACTAATCTAGCATGAGTGTGCTTAACTGCAGAGTTCCAATGGGATATGGTGCATTAGCGCTATTCTATAGGCATGTACATAAGACCACTAGGAAATCATTGCATGATATCTATAATTAACAAATGAAGATGACATTACATTCCATTCCCCATCAAAAGGGTGAATATCATGGTTTATCAAAAATATAGGCTTGAAATGTTGATTCAGTGGAAAAGGTGGATGCCCACTGAGATCCACTTGGATCATTCCTCCCCCCTTAGGAAGAAATGGTCCCCTTTGTGTCAAGTTCCCTCGGGATATGGGGAAACTTCTGTTGAATCTTAACCTTGGTGAGTCATTTTCCTTGTTGAAGTAGATGTCCTTCTTGTACTTTTATCATTGAAGGATGTCATGAACCTATTGGAGGTGTTGGATTCGTTCAATAGATATGGCTACATGATATGCCTTGGTTTGAGTGTGGGAGGAATATTTCGGTGAAGATGCAACAAGAAGAGCTATATCAATGGGGGCTAATGGTTGGAATCCTAAGCACACCTAAAAAGGGTTGTGGCTAATAGAGATATGATGAACATATGGAAGAATCTCATTCTCTTCGTTCTCCTCTACAATCTTGTCAACCTACTTCTGTTGGATAGAAATTTCTTAGGCTAAGGCTATAGTGGTCATAGTGACCTTCTATTCACCATCTTACTGGATCATGAAAAGGGAAAACTTTTTGGTCTGAGAGATTACTTTGTAGCATTGTTTTTTTCAGATTGATGAAGTGGAAGTAGTTGGAGATACCTATGGTACCCTATAGAGCTGACCTCCCAGAGTAATAATGACATTGTGGGGCCAAGTCTCATAGATAGTGTGGAGTTTCCACATATATGGGTTTCCTAAAAGAACATCACAGACTTCAAGTGGGGAAACATCACACACTACCTCATCCTTGAAGGGCTTGATGCCATAGGACATGCATCATTGTTGGTTGACACAAATGTCTCGTCCTCATCTCAACCATCTGATGGTGTATGGTTGGAGGTGTAGTATCGTTGGCAACTTCAATCTCTTGACAACCTCAGATGAGATCAGGTTCTTCTAACTCCCTCTGTCAACAATGAAATGAAGTGGGGTCCCCTTTACCCACATCTGTGAGTGGAAGATGATCTCTATATCCTCAATCTCCTCTGGTTCTTTTGGTTGTATTGTTGTGGCCATGATGGTAGCAGTGGGTTATACATCAATGATTTGTTTCCTTTTGTTGTGATTTGAATCATAGTCAGGTTCCGATTCTTTTTCTTTGAGCTTAGCCACCAATGAATTTTTCGAGTGACATTCATCCATGTTGTGCCAGGGGTTGTTGTGGAACTCATACCACTTTCCAGTGTCTTTCTTAGACTTCTTGTTACCCTTCTTTTATCGCATCTTAGACTGGCTCTCTTGAGGTTGGCCTTCCTTGCTATGTCCATTGTTCCATGAGTTAGGGTTTCCTTTTCCATGATTATGTTGTGGTGTATTTTCAAACTTGAACTCTCGCTTACTCTACTGCTTGAATTTCTTCTCAATTTTGACTGCATATCAATAAGTAACACTTAGTGAGGAGATGTCCAAGAAATCCATCTCTGTTTGGATGTACCTGTGCAGACCACTTCGATACTTCAAAACTAGGTGTTGCTAAGAGTATTTGATACCCAACTTTGAGCCCAAGGTATGAAAGATGCTAGTGTACTCCAACACCGTATGATCTCTTTTCTGATGCACAGTCGTCCATCTTATGTACTGGTTGTCATAGTTTCTGATAGGGTAGTACTCATCCTTTAGGGAATCTATAAAGGGTTCCCAAGTGGGTTCTCTCCTGAATGGTGTAGATTCATCCACGATGTACCTCTCCCAGTAACCTTCCCACCAAGCTCTGACATGGGGAAGGGACTTAAGGAGCACGAAGCTGATATTTTCACTGTAAAAACTTTTTTGGATGGAGTAATAACATTCTAGAAGATTCAACCATTTTTCTAGAGCATCTGCATCTATCTGGTCTTCAAATAAGGGGATATCAAAATTGACTTGTACCTTGAAGGGTGTCGCACTTGCGAAATGGTTTCTTGTCGAAGATGCCTCGACTGTCGACATCGATAGTCTTCGAAGGATATAAGCGAATTTGTACATCATCTCCTAATTTGTCATCTCTCTTTTCTTCTGCCATTGGAGGTCACTTGGGTTGGAAAGAACAGTTGTCCTCAAGAGAAACTAGCTTGAGACCCAACTCTCTATACCCTGACCTCATCGGGGACCTGCTCTGAGAAACAACAAGGAAAATAATGCTCTGATACCACTGATCCAAATTATTCTGAGAATGAAACAAGACAAAAACAAAAATATAGAAGAGAACATAGAAATATAGTGAAACCCAACTTCTATTAACGAATAAGAGAGAGAAAAACATTGTAGAACAAAAACTAGTAGAATGGGGTAGATTATCTCTAAAAAGAAAGAGATGTTGGCTACACTTCATTTGCAAAAAGATTTACATCACACTCCATTTCTTGCTTAAAGGACCTACTTCACCTCAATTATATATGAGAGGGTGAGAGGAGAACAATTCCCATGATGCATGTGGGATAAATTAGTCTAAGTTTATAAAATTCCATAGGCATGTAAAACATTAGGACTTCTCGAGCAGTCACCCTTCCTAGTACTACTCTAGCCTAAGCGCGCTTAACTGCAGCGTTCTAATGGGATTCGATGTATTAGCACTATGTTATAGGCATGCACATAAGACCACTATGAAATAATTGCATGATGTCTATAATTAACAAATGAAGATGGCATTACATTCCATCCCCCATCAAAAGGGTAAATATCATGGTTTATCAAAACTATAGGCTTGAAATGTTAATTTAGTGGAAAAGGTGGATGGCCACCGAGATCCACCTAGATCAGTTGGAGAGATGTTTCAGAGAGGAATGCATATAAGGAATCATATTTTGACTTAATGCATTGTGTCTTCATAAATTGAGATGAAGAATAACATGTATTCTAATTAATGAAATGTTTTATAGTATGCATGTTCTAACAATAATTATTACATGCACATTTCTTGCAGAATTATAGGTAGTGGAAAACAACTTTGGTTCTTATATGAGGACTGGATTTATGGAAGATTCCCAGTGATCCAGGTGGATATTGTTGGCCACCCACCTGTTCCAAATTCAAACTGGATCATCTTGACAATTTTTAGTTCAACATGTTTCTTTGTAATGGAGAAATTTCTTTGTAATTGTGGGTTCTACGCTTCCGAGGATTTCCTAAAGCCCTACACAGTATCCAGGTGGATACGGGTGGCCGCCCACCTATTCCAATTGGATTCTTTTGGAAGTTTTCATGTTAGTACATCTTTCTGTACTTCGAGGGTTGTTTTTGGGCCCTAAAAAATGTTTTCTTGGATTTCCATAGTTAAACTGTAGAATAAGTCATATTTTGATGATATAATTCATAGCTCGCAAAAATAACTTTCCAACGAGCTATCACACGCCTAAAATGAAGATTGTATGTAAAAGTTACGACCCCGAGAAGTTGATGTACTAACTTACCCCAATGGGGCCCACATGACTTTTGGTGTTTCATCTCCTAGGGTTAGGTTTTTGGATGTCTAGGGTTTTGACATTCATGTTTATCATAAAAATTCCTTTAGAGCCTCATTGTAATCATCTTCGTGCGAATGAGCATAACCGTCACATCTCTTCTCAGAGATAAAGCTGCCATCATTCTAATGAGTCTTGCACTCTGTATTTTTACAGTCTCTGTACATTTATTTCATTAATAGAAATAATGTATTGTTGTATTTCTCTGTTTCTGACAATTTTTATGTGTATTTCATTGTAATATCTCTACTTTCATTTTGTTCTGAAAATAATCTGGATTAGTGGTATCAAAGTAGGATGCTCTTGATTTTTTTTCAGTGCATGTCCTTGACAAGGTCCGAGTATAGCAAGTTGGGTCTCGAGCTTGTCTCTCTTAAGGAAAATCACTCTCGCATGCCCAAGAAACTCTCTATGGTGGCAGAAAAGAAAAACAACAGAGAAAAAGATTCTATTAACCTGTTGCTTGAGCAAGCTCTCGCGCGACATAGGGATAAAATGATGGAGATTTTTTCCCACGTCCTTCAACGCCTGTCGATAGCAATAGGCACATCTTCATCAAGAGACCACTTTGGAGGAACCTCTCCCTTCAAGGTACAAGTTAATTTTGATATTCCCATATTTGAAGGTCAGATATATGCAAATTCCTTAGAACAATGGTTGAATCTGTTGGAAGTTTATTTCTCTGTTCACAATTTTTCCGACAGGGAAAATATCACCTCCGCACTCCTCAAGGATCTACCCCATGTGAAACATTGGTGGGAAACTTACTGGGAGAAAATTTCCAAAGAGGAATATGGAATATATGAGGCCAATCCCACTTGGGTGCGGTCAAGGAACAATACTACCCTATTGATAACTATGAAGACCGGTACATGAGATGGACCACACTGTGGGAAGAGAAGAGCCAAATAGTGTCGGAGTTCAAAAATAATTTCCATACCTTGCGCACCAAGGTGGGTATCAAAGACTCCGAGCAACATCTGGTTCTGAAATACCATGGGGCTCTGCATAGGTACATCCAAACCGAAATGGATTTCCTAAACATCTCATCATTGGGAGATGCCTATCGATATGTTGTCAAAATCGAGCATAAATTCAAGCAATAGAACAAATCAGAGTTCGGGTCTGCAAATCCACAAAAACCAAAGCATGGTAAAGAAAAACCTAACCAACAACCTTATGAAAACCAGTCCAAGACACAGGAAAAGAAGGGTAAAGGAAAGACAAAGAATGACACTAGGAAGTGGTGCAACTTCCACAAAATCCCCTGGCACAACACCGATGAATGTCTCTCGAAACAATCATTAGTGGCCGAGGTCAAAGACAAGGAGTCGAACCCTGATTCTGAATTTGATCCAGAAAATATTGAAAACAAATAGATCATCAATGCAGACGTTATTGCTACTATCGCAACCGCAAAAATTCAACCAGAATAACTAGTAGATCCCAAAGAGGGGGAGCACCTCTTCCATTCACATATGTGGGTGAAGGGGACCCCCTTTGCATTTCATTGTTGATAGAGATATCCAGAAGAAACTCATCTCAGCTGAGGTCATCAAACAGTTGGAGTTGTCAAAAACACCACACCCGCAACCATACAACATCGAGTGGCTTCACTAGGGATGAGATCGTTGTGTCAGCCAACACTGTCACCTATCCTATGGCATCCAACCCTTCAAATATGAGGTAGTGTGTGATGTTTCCCCTCTTAATGTCTGTGATATTTTTTGGGCCAACCATATATGTGGAAACGTCATGTTTTTTATGAGTCTCGACCCCGTAGGGTCATTATTACTCTAGGGGTTCATATCTATAGGATACCAGAGGTAGTTCTGACTATTGTTCCACCAAAATAGTGTCGCAAGGTAATATCTCATACTGCAAAATTCATCCTCTTCATAGTCTGTTCAAAGGATGCAAAAAATGCCACTACAACCCCTGCATCTTCAACACCTTCTATCCAGCAGAAGCATATTGTAGAAGAGAAAGAAGATATTGTTTCTTCACCTACAATGGTGCCTACACAATGCCCCGTTAATCTCAGAGACAATAGGTTGGTGGAACATATTTAACCCCGCCAACAACAGGTTCGTGACAACCTTCCATAGACCAAGAAGCACAACTTCTCTAACAAGGCACACATGTCACCAAGATTCAAATTCAGAAAACACTTTCCCCTCTTCCCCGATAACTCAATGCAATGGATACATTTCTGCCTAAGGGGGGAGGATTGATCTAGGTGGATATTGGTGGCCACCCACTTGTTCCAAATTTCAACTATCTCATCTTGACATTTTTCAGTTCAACATGTTTCTCTGTAATGGGGAAATTTCTTTGTAATTGTGGGTTCTGCACTTTGAGGGTTGTCTTGAATCCCTACACAACATCTAGGTGGATACTGGTGGCCGCCCACCTATTTCAACTGGCTTATTTTGGAATTTTTTGTGTCAGTACATCTTTCTATACTTCCAGGGTCGTTTTGGGGTTCTAAATAATGTTTGCTTGGATTTCCATAGTCAAATTGTATATAGAGTTATATTTTGATGGTATAATGCGTGTTTCTCGAAAGGACATTTCCAACGGGCTATCACATGCTTAAAACATAGATCCTATGCAAATGTTATGACCCCGGGAAATTGATGTACTAACTTACCCCAACGGGGCCCACATGACTTTTGGTGTTTCATCTCCTAGGGTTAGGTTTTGGGATGTCTAGGGTTTTCAAATTCATGTTTATCATAAAAAGGCCTTCATATCCTCATAATCATCTTATTGTGAATGAGCGTAGCCGTCACATCTCTTCTCATAGATAAATCTACCACCATTCTAGCGAGTCTTGCACTATGTATTTTTACAATCTCTGTACATTTATTTCATTAATAGAAATCATGTATTGTTGTATTTCCCTATTTTTTGAAATTTTTATGTGTATTTCATTGTGATATCTATGATTTCATTTCATTCCAAAAATAATCTATCTCACCCAGGGATCTTCCATCCATGAGGAGGAGGTCATAGGTCTACATGTCAGCATGCAGAATTCTAAGATAGAGTCAAATAGAAGAAGATGCAGGAATGAGTCTATAACTATGAGGAGTTTGCATAGAGAAGTGCGAAGCTATAAGCCAATAATGAAAGGATTATGAAGGCTCAAGAAGATATACTTCAGATTCTGAATATGTTGCACATGCAAGTTAACAAATACTCTGGCACCAAGCAAGAAAATAGTGCTAGACAAGTGACAACATATAGATCCCAAATTAAAAGGGATGATCATGGGAATGATAGGAAATCAAGAAGCATGAGCAGACATCGCCATTCTCCAAGGAAACCCACTAGAATAAATCATGCAAGTTTAGGGATAGGGAGTATCCCAAGTGTGTCTCTTGTTAGTATGTAGAGAGGAAGGCTTGAGGAAGAGATCTTTCAAGGTGAAATCAGGGAAATCGAGCCACCAACTTTCAATGGTGAGCATAGGAAAGGAGAAGAGGTTGGGGAATGGCTATTGGAAATGAAGAAATTTTTTCAGTTGCATGGTTACCCCTCAAGGGTAACAACTAGAATTGCAACCTAACACTTTCAAGGAAAGGTAGCTATGTGGTGGGATCAACTTAAGCAAGCCAAGCACCTTGATGAGAAGAGGATCTCATGGAGGAATTTCAAAGGATATTTCCAAGCGAAATATTTTTCTGAGCATTACTATGAAAGGAAGATGAAAGAGTTCTTTGAACTAAAGTTGGAAAGCATGACAATGGATGAATACGAGAATAGGTTCTTTGAATTGTTGAAGTATGTGGACTTCATGTAGGATGAGAAAGTCAAAATCCAAAGGTTTCTGAGTGGGTTACCCTCCTTTAGTGACAAGATACAATATGATAACCCCGGGACTTTGAAGGAAGCCATAAGGAGAGCAAAGCATCTTTATGAGGAGAGAAGAGGAAAGCCAATTTTCCAAAAATATTGGAATGACAAGATGAAGGGTAAAAATGATCAAAGGTAGAAAGGTTTTAAGCCACCTTTTTTCAAGAACAAATCCCAAGAAAATTAACAAGGATTGTCAACCCAAAATGAGCACAAGACTGCAGATTTGTTTAGGAAAAATCTAAGGAAACAACCTGTAAAATGTTGGGGATGTGAGGGGAATCTCTTATATAGGGATTTTCCTCACAAAGGAGAAAGGATGAGGACTGCCCAAAATATTCAGGAGACTAAAATAGTGGAAGGAAACATGCCAAGGATTTATGCATACTTAAAAAGCAAGCAAACAAAATATCAATTCTCCGTGATTGAAGTGGACAATAAGATTAATAACCAACCCATAGCAATTTTAATTGATTATGGAGCTATCCATAGTTACAAAAATAATAACATTGTTGAAATATTTCACTTGCAAAGGAATAAGCAAAAGAAATGTTGGTTAGTTCAACTAGCCACGGCGGCTAAGAGGAAAATCAATGAGCTAGTTAAGGATTGTCTAATGGACATGAATGGACTCATCACAAAGGTAGACGTGAACATCATACCATTAGGTTCATATGATTGTGTAATTGACATGGATTGGTAGGAAAAACACCATGTTGTCCTAGACTATTACAAAAACACAATCACATGTCTTGATGAAGAAGAGAAGTAAGGAAGGTTCAAGGCATTCCAAGAGTTGTAGCTATTAGAGAAATTTCAGCTATGCAATCAAAAAAGAGTTTCAGGAAGAGATGCCGGATTTTTGCAACCCATATGGAAGATGAAGCTAGAGATAAAGTGGAAAGCATTGAAGACCATCCAACCTTGAGGGATTTTGAAGATGTTTTTAGGGAAATTCCAGGATTTCCACCAAAGAGAGACATTGATTTCTCTATTGATTTGGTGCTAGGAGCTTCCCCAATGTCCAAGACACCATACATAATGGGCACACCATAATTGAAAGAGTTGCAAATACAACCTGAAGAGATATTAAAGAATGAGTATATACGCCTGAGTGTGTCACCTTGGGGTGCCCCAATTCGTTTTTTTTGAAGAAAGATGGAACCTTAAGGTCGTGTATTGATTTCAGACATTGAAATAAGGTCACCATAAAGAACAAGTATCCTCTGCCAAAGATTGATGATTTATTTGATCAACTGAAAGGTGCAAGAATATTTTCCAATATTGAATTGAGATCAGGTTATCATCAAATGAGGATAAAAGAAGAAGACATCAACACGATAACATTCAAGACAAGATATGGGCATTATGAATTCAGGATAGTGCCATTCGAGCTATCAAATGCACCAGCAATTTTCATTTGGTTGATGAATGGAGTGTTCAGGGAGTACCTGGACAAGTTTGTAATTGTGTTCCTAAATGATATACTCATCTATTCGAATACATAGGAAGAACATGAGAAACATTTAAGAATGGTGCTAAAAGTGTTAAGAGAGCATAAGTTGTATGCCAAGATAAGTAAGTGCATCTTTTAACAAAAGAATATTCACTACTTGGGACATATTATTTCAGTAGATGGAATAACAGTTGATC